>UZAN01052161.1:2136-14895 GCA_900618425.1 Echinostoma caproni | reverse complement strand
ATATGTGACTCAAAATAGCATCGATTAATGCAAGAAAAAGATTGTGCCAAGCAAGTACGCAGTTAGCAAAGTTCAGTCGGTCATAGGTCACGGACCAGACGGATGGAGTGAATGTTTTCCGTATGACGCAATATCATTGATTAATCTCCGCGAGATTGGTATTGATTAGAAATGCTCCTAATTGAGAATACTCGGAAATGGTCAGTTTTGCGTAAAAATAGTCTTTTCACCTAACAGCAACAGCAGGAGAANGGAGAACGTGACCTACCCAGGTGCCCTATGTATCGTTCGAGTCACGAGCTATCCGCATGTGAGAAATTTGTGCAACTGGATGTTACGGAACGTTGGGAAGCAGCCAGTCTAGTCAAGTCCAGTCTTCACAGGATTAATGATGGCCCTTGTCAATCGAGCGTCTAGATTATTGTGTTGTCGGTGGGTGTTTTTGCTCCCAACACTGCGTTTTCTGAGTTTCTTTAACCAGGTTTTCTCATTCGAGCTGAAAAAATGAAAGCAGAAGAGATATCTTCTCGCCTCATCGGTGAGAGACCTTAGTCTTCTGAAACAAAGCAGTTTGAAGTACAATTAGAAGACTCAATTCCATATTTCGGGGATGCAACTTACCTGGCTCTTAGTGACGACACATTACCACATAACCTCAAGGAACATTTCCGGCCAACACGCATCCAGTGCCTCTCTAAAGTTGTGCACATTGATACAGTTGACCACTCCCCCGGGTAACCTATTCCATATAGGTATGACCCTATGTGTGACGAAGATGGCTAAGAGGCACGGCGCGTGCTTTTTCTGTTTGAGCGGCTCTCATTGCGCGGCTACTTGCAGGAACCTTGGCAGATGCGGTGAAAAGGGGTGTCAAGGGAGCCACCATACCCTCTTGCAATCTATGCGAGAAACGCAGTTACCGGCATCCCCAAAACCCAGCGTGTCTACTATCGCAACCAACTGGCAAAAAGGTACGTCTCGGGGTAAAACCAGTCGGCATACTAAATGCTAGCAGGTTAATGAAGGCGATGGCATATAAGACAATGGGTCCGATACCTCTCTTATCACAAAACTGTTCGCCGTAAAGAATCATATCGCAAGCCGAACATCTTCCCTGACGATCAGCACGGTGAATGGTACCAAGGTTACTTCTGCTGGTCAAACGAGCGTGATTTTGGTGTCGCTAGATAGTGGTGCACGCGTAGAGGGGACGGAGGCTTTCACCATCGCCGACTTGCCGTTGCGAGCAGTGGAATCAATCGGGAAACTAGCAACGCGTTGGCCACACCTGAGAGATTTACATTTGGAAGAAGCCAACTCTCCCAAAGTCGATTTGCTGATAGTGTAGGCACTAGCTTATCGATACCCCGAGAGATTACGGCTATGTCGCAAACGTACGTTCGTACGAGGAGAGAACGAGGCGATTCACGAAACGGAGGACGACGTGTATTATAAAGACATGCAGAGCAAGAGAGAGATACAGAGGCGTGAGCAAGCGTGCGGGAAGTGACAGGAAACGCGTGCTGACCAAAGAGGTGGCCTTGGCGTGGTAAAACAATAAGGTTCACAAGAGGAAGGGTACACGTAGAATGGGAATTCATTGATCACTACAATAGGATGTGACGTGCCAGAAGCAAACTGGGTGCTGGACAAGAGACTGGGCAGCAGGAAAGAACCCGATGCCGCCCTNGCCCTCACCATTTTTGGGTGGACATTATTTGAACCGCCTCATTCGGCCAGCCGCAGACCATTGTCAATTAACTTCACCACCACCACTACCACCGCTGACTATAATATGATCGAACAAACCCTTCAACGGATATACGACAAAGATTTTGACGACTTGCGCGACTAGAAAGAACCCCTCTGTAGAAGACGACCAGGCATTAGCTATAGTCGAAACAGGGCCACGCTGTCAGCCCGACGGGTTTGACGTGCCTTCATCATAGAGGACGGGATATGCTCGATTGCCGAACAACTAAGGGATAGCCCTACAACGGTTGGAGTACCTTAAAAGACAACTGGTCCGGGACGCAGAGCTATGTCGACAATACGCCGCAGCGATGCAACAGAACGAGCAGCTGGGGTATGTAGAACGAGTGAACTTGTCATAACTACATGGGCAAAGACTGTGGTACTTGCCACAGCACCCGATAACCAACCCTGGAAATCCAGGGAAGATACGAGTGGTATTTGATTACGCGGCGCAATACGGTGGTCTCTCTGTTAATGACTGTTTGTTGCAGGGACCAGATTGAACCACGCCTTTGGTCGACGTGCTCAATCGCTTCCGGCTGGGGGAAGTTGCACTGGCAGCCGACATACAGGAAATGCTCCTCCAAGTTAAGATACCAGAGGATCAACGCGACGCTCTGCGACTATTATGTTGGCCCGATGGTGACTTACAGAACCCGGAGGTAGACTACTGACTGACCGTTCATCCATTCGGAGCGATTTCCTCGCCTTTCTGCGCAAACTACGCACTCCAACGGACAACTTCACAGCACGGAAACAACTTCCCCCCTCGGTGTCAGTTAGTGTCGGGAATAACTTCTAGATGGACTTCCTGGGGGCCTTTGATGATGCAAGAGAAGCTTTGTAACACGTAGCGCAACTAAAAACCTACTGGAAAAGAGAGATTTTCGACGAACCAAAGAGTTGCCCAACTCACGTTTAGTTTTAGACACCGTTTCCGAAACTGACAGAGCGAGTGGGGCTCTCGAACTGACCATACTCACTCCCTATCGAGTATACTTTCGGGGTACGATGGAGCGCAGAGTCGGACGAATTCATCTTCCCACTTAAACTATCCGAATGGAACCCCACCCGGCGAGGGCTGCTATCGTCGGTCTCCAGTTTATATGACCCGCTTGGATTCGTCGCGCCGGGGCTGTTATCGAAGAAGGTCTTCCTACACCAGGTGTGCCGAAAAAGGGCGGAGTGGGAACAGGCGTTAGAAGAGGAGGACTGGGTAGATTGGGAGTAGTGCTTTACACGCTTAGTCAGACTGGGTGAGATACAGATCTCGCGCCGACTCGTCCGAAGCAGCCAAGCGACGAAGGCCGAACTGCACTTATTCTCCGACGCGTTCGAGACGGGATATGGGGCAGAAGCCTACGTATGTTGGCAGCACGTGAACAGTGAGCACAAGACAGAATTACGTTTTACCAAAGCCCGGGTCACCGGATTGAAATGCGTTCGATAGCCCGCCTCAAACTGACTGCGGCACTGCTAGCGGTGCGTATAACAAAGCAATTTCGACAGTGCTTCCGTATATTCGAAGATCGTGTCACGTTCTGGACCGACTCCGCCATTGTAATATACTATGTGAACAACGTCAGCACTAGGTTCAGCACCTTTGTTTCCAATCGGCTGACGAAGAGACCAAAGTGCACTAATGGCGATACGTGGAATCTGCGGATAACTCAGGCGACTACTGCTCCCGAGGCTTGAAATCATTAAGCAAGCTACGCGATTGGCTCAGCAGCCCGACATTCTGGAACGCCGCGTCAAAGGACGAGAGTACAATGCTTGCACCTCCCGCGCCCGTTGAGTTGATAGAAGCCGAAAAGGTGATCATGACGGGGAAACGCGACGTCACCTCCCTCCTGATAAGGAAACTGGAAAGCTTCTCGTCCTGGAGCAGATTGATTTGTTTCGTCGCTTGGTGGATGAAGTTTAGATAGATGATAATGGTCATGACCGGATTTCGGCCTGAAGAATCGCTTCATATGGGACCTTTATCGACGGATGACCAAATGAGCGCGACGCACAACGTCGTGAGATTAGTACAACTGCAGCCTTTCCCCTCGAATCAATGACGTTGCAAGCGAATGTAGCGGGGAATCCAAAACGAACGGCAATCCAACGGAGAGCGTTGCGTAAGCTGAACCCTATGCTGGTCGAAGGATTGCTACCCGTGGGAGGGAGATTAAACAACTCTTCCTTGGCATTCAACGCTAGACATTCCATCATTCTTCCGGCTGGTAGCCCTGTCACCACCTCACCTTAACGCCACCCTCACATTCTAAGCGGGCACGTGGGAACCAACCACCTACTGAACGTCATTCGGGAGAGATTTTGGATAACACGCAGTAGAACCGCAATAAAGGGGATCATCAGTAGATGTATTTTCTATCGCCGTCAAAATGCGGTAACCGAAATGCAGCTGATGGCACCCGTACCCAAATTCAGGGCCTGCGTTAGTGGGTGGCCGTTCACGGAAACAGGAGTGGATTAGTTCGGCTCCCTGGTAGCGAAGTGCAGGAGATCGGTAGCGAAGTGGTAAGAAATTCTTTTTTCGCGTGATGCATTTAGAGATGGTACACAGTATGTCTACTGAATCGTTCCTAATGGCGCTCCAAAGGCTGATCAGCAGGCGCGGGGTCCCAAACAACATATGCTCCGACAACGGTTAAAACTTCGTGGGCGCGTCGAACGAGCTGCAAAGGTGGCTGTCCCGAGTCGACCAGGGCGAACTACATAAGCAACTGACCTCCCAAACTATCCAATGGCACTTCAAGCCATGGGGGCAGAGTTTGGGAACGCATGATAAGGTCGGTGAGAAGGATCTTATTGGCGGTGTGCAATCAAAAGTCCATCAAAGATGAAACCCTGAGCACAGCCCTAATAGAGGTAGAGCATATACTGAACAATAAGCCCTTGACAGCAGTCGAGAGTGAAACCACGGATCTCGCGCTTATGTCAAATGACTTGATACTTATGAGACCGAATCATGGACTGGAAGTACCACGAACAATTACAAAATATTATTCGAGCGGCTGGTGGCAAGCAACCTACCTGGCTGGAGCTTTCTGGAAGCAGTGGGTCCGAGAGTATTTGTCTACACAACAGGCATGCCAGAAATGGATACAGAGAGAAAGAAACTTTCGAGTTGGTGACATAGTGCTGCTTGCGGATGAACGACTGCGGCGAGACAGGACGAGGACAGGATCGTACGTAAGTAAAAACGGAAGCCGGCGAAACCCAGCGAGATGTCAGCGGAAACTGTTACCTAGAGAGAGAAGAAACAGAATCGACCGGGAACCCAAGCAGCTGAGGAATCCTCCGGGTTGGCGAGGGATGTGCTGAGTGATGGCAAACGGTTTGTGGCTGACTTCCTGAGCTGGCGGAGACCGAGAACGGCGAGAAGGACAGTAGAGTGGCACAACAACCATAAGGGTTATTTAGTGAGGGTGATAATTGGTACTCCCTTGAATTTCCCTTTGACCGCACGACGCGAAGAAGTATCTTGCCGGGCGGTGTATTGATCGATCTGTGAGATTCCTTTTCTATCATGTAGTTTCCACAGAAGAGTGATTGTGTAGTAGCTGAATGTTCACCCCTATTGGACGGAATAAAGCCGCTTCTTGGCTTGACTTGACTTGAAATGGGGTATCTGTCGGGTGTGGTGGAGTTGTTGAGTGCTCTGTAGCCACCACAAGGACGTCAATCGCCAGAGGTTTTGTTGGGTACCATATACAGCAGGGAAGACCGATTGGAGTTGGATGGACGAATTATACCAAGCTGTAGTATGTGGCCGAACTCTGCACGAGCCATGGCCTATTTCTCAGATGTGAGTCGACGGGGTCTGGAGGTGACGGGTTGACCTTTGGTGATGATGGTGTGGGTCAACTAGTGTGTAACACTCGTAGGTTCGTAGGACGGTTTTGCCAACTCTGGAAGTTGAGGAAGAATATTGGAGAAGATACATGACTCGGGGTCGTGAATTTCACGTTCCATTCGCCTAACACCATCCGCCTCACACATACATAGAGATTTGACGTTCCGCCTCCATTGTATATTTACGCATCGATCCAACCATCTGACTTTGCTTGTTTATCTGCTTCATTCGTACCTTACTTGTTTTAATCGCGACCTGACCGTTCACATTTGACTCGTTCGAGTGCAGCGTGACTGTGAGCTTGCAATTCTTATCCAGACTCATTTTCTTCCGATCGGATTTGTTGAATTTCGCCCACAGTAACACTTGTCTTTTGTTTTTAAGCTTTTCCGAGATCACTTTGAGGTTTGTACAGATTTTCTTTGCTTATTTGACCGTTTAATAATGCAGTACTGTGGAAACATGCTGGATCGTTCGTTTTATTTACATTTTGGGATCTGATTTCGGCTACGCGTTACTCGTTGACCTATTCGGGTGGCACAAGGAATACTCCCAGTCTATTTTGTAGCAGCTCAATTTCCTAACTTGTTTGGGCAGGACCAGGTAACTATATTCCCGCACACATTGTATGTATTGAAGCAGGTAGCGTCCAAATCAAACTTTGGAACAATACTATCTAAACACGCTGAGAAAACAAAAAGGTTTTTGAGCAAATGTCCAACTGGTTCACAATACACAACCGCGTTGTATCAGATAACGCTCCTCGCATACTCACTCAGATCCAAGATAGAAAAAGAACTGAAGTGATTGCAGAAGGAAGGAATAATTATACCAGTTCAGTACTATGAATGAGGAGCAGGGTTAGTCCTCTTGAGCAAACCAAATGGTTCCGTTCGAATTTACCGTGATAATAAGCTTACTGTGAAATATTTCGCCGTCCGGGATAGATATCCAATACGGCGTGTGGAGGATTTATATACAAAATTAGCGTGCTGCCAGGAATTTACCAAAGTTGCTTTGAGCTAAGATCTCTCCTGAAACGCAAAGTCGAAATCAGCTTAGTATTATTTTCTGGGGATGCCGTGTGATCATACCCAGAAGGGCACCACCTCAACTGTTGCGTGAGCTGCATGATGTTCACCCTCTTGTTACCCGAATGAAAGCCCTAACAAGAAGATATTGTTGGTGGCCACGAATTGATCAGGNGTATGATGTATTCCAGAAGCACCAACGTCAAAACCCTCCAGGTTCTATTCATCCGTGGCGAGGATACATGCAGATTATTTTGACCCCATAAATGGAGTGATATTACGCATCATAGTCGATGCTTACTCGAAGTGGATAGAAGTTCATTCAGTTGGTCGTGCTACGGCAGAGGCTACGGTCTCCAAGATGTGTTCCTTCTTTGCAACATTTGCTATTCCAGAAACAATTTTCACGGACAATGGAACACCGTTTACCACTGAAGAGTTTCAAAAGGTTCTCCGCAGTAATGGAACAAAGCATAAGCGGTCGGCTCCTTACCACCCGGCATTAAATGGCCTGGTAGAACGATCAGTGCAGACCAAATCAAAAGCTTTTTCAAAGTCAATGAAAATTGTGTGGGAAATCAAGCCATCATCATGGGCTTGAATTAGATTGTCCATGACAGATAGCATATCGGAGATGTAGTATCAACCGGGGAAGAAGCCATGTTGGGTTTGGTAAAGAAGTTGGTTATCCGGTAAGTGTTTTAGTATTGCCCTTTTTAAGACTCATTTGCAGACCTTGCTGGGTCTGATGGGTCCATAACCAATAGGAGTGTCTTCTTTTTTAAATTGGAGCATATGATGCCTCTCTTCCAGAATGAAGAGAATATTCCAGCATCTCGACTCTTTTGGCAGAGGGGGTAAAGACCGAGGCGGCTTCTTGTAACACTCGAGGGTGTAAACCATCTAGTTCCATTGAACTATAGAGGTTCAGTGAGTTGAGGAGTGATTTAGTCTCTTCTGGAAGAATGATGAAATGTTCTAATGGGGGCGACGTATTAGGGGGTGGGGGATAGGTTGAAGCGGGAAGAAAGAGGAGGAACGTTGAAGGCGGATTCATAATGAGACCGGAAGATTTCGGCTACCTGAGCAGAGGACGTTACAGGAGAGCTGTCAGGTAGCTTGGGGGCTACTGCCGAGGAAGTTGGTTGCCCTTTACGGCGGAGTGATTTAATAAGGCATTAGGGTTACTTCTTGCACAAAGAAGGATTGCTTTCTGTTGTCTATTGTGGAATTCCCTAACTGTCAGCTTGAGTAAGTTGTGGATTTGCTTGAACTCGACAGCATCAGTGTCGAGCCCAGTACATTTTAGTCCAGCGAATTAACGCGCCCGCTCGTCCATTAGGTGACGAATGCCGCGGGGTAGTGGAGGCCTATGGTCAGATCCAGCTTGAACTCCAGGAATAAACAAGTGGTCCTCTTCGTGAATTAGACTCTCGAGCAACTCATTTTGGTTGTTCGGGTTAGTATCAACATTGCAGGAGCCCAGTCTGTTTGTCCGGAATTGTCCTAAGAGAATAAACTTGGTCTTTTGAAGGAATGTAACATTCTGGAAGAGGGCCTGCAAGTTGGCCAGCGGATAATATAATCAGGTCAGGCTAGGTCACAGGGCTTGCGGTTGATGCCAATTTGAGTCCAGGTTCTTGCACCGTGAGCGTATCGTTTGCCTGCGTGTGATTTGAAAATACGACAATAGTCAAAGGACAGCAGGAGTTGATCACTTCTACCAACGGGCCTCAGATACGAGATCATGTCGATCTGGCGTTTTCCGTTGATAATCAAAAGATCAAGCAGATAGGGACGTTGGCCGACACGATATGTCGTGGAAAATACTACGTGTTGGTACCACGAGTGTTCATTGAATAGGTTTATAAGGGCTAGCCCAAATATTCCATCTCTAGAGTGGCATTTGAGCCAGTCGATAACCGGGGCATTACAATCGCCCAGGATAAGGTGGGAGAAAGTTCAGGTGGAATGGAGGTCGCAAAGCTGAGTTAGAAGGGATTGACATTCCTCATGTGTACTTGATGGGGAGCGATAAACAACCCCAAAAGGAAGTGAGTCTCTAGTCGGGAAGACCATTTTAACCCATAGAGTTTCAATCGATTGGATGGTAGGAAACACGCAAAGCGGGTGGGAAGGACGCATTAAGGAAGAAAGCCAATCTACTTGCATGGCCACGGTTTGAGTCCGGCCTGAACACAGTGAAACCATGCATCATTATTTCATTATCTAGTATCTCTTGATTGAGCCACATCTCAGTTAGGGCTATTAGGTGTAGCTTCTTGTTACGGGCAAATTACATCTTTTCAAGAATTTGATTAGTTACACTGAGGCATTTGGTCGGGATGCAATTCAGCACTTGCTCAGTGTTTAATTCAGCGGGTCTGGTAGGAAGGTAAGGGTAGTTTTGGAGGGAGTTGTTTTGACTCTTTTGTTCCGAGGGGGTCGCGTCACCCGTGAAAGCTTCTTGGAGAGCAGAGCCGTGAGTTTGACATCCATGTTTTGTACTGACGAGAATCGACTTTCCAGTTTTTGGGATTTCTCTCTGTTTGGTGGGCGAGAGCGGTCTACTGGGGACAGAAAAGGGAGCTGGCGTGTCGTATTTTTCTTCTGGTCCTGTCTTTGCGTTCGCTTTGGGAGTAGCCTGGCGACGCTTGCCAACAGAACGGGTTGGGATGCGGGAAAACAGTTTTGTTAGTATTTGGATTTGGGGAAGTGAGATTTAGGTTGACCCGGGGTAGGAACTTAGGAGGTGATTGTATTGGGTGATGGATTACATAGTAGCCCTTTTATCCCAGCTTTGGTGAGCACCTTGACTGGGCCTTTGACCTCCTTTTCTGCAGTGTGGGATGAATTGATGGTTAGTTCGTCTGTGGTTATGTCAGCGTACGGAGTACTGGCGACTAGTGGGGCGAAGGATAGAATGCTGCACTTTTTGAGTGAGGACATTAATGGTACCTTCTCATTGTGAAGTTGCTTGCGATGGACTGTGGCACGCATTTGAAGTTTCTCATCTAAATTTTCGCTGCCACGTTGTTTGTTAAATTTTCTGATGTGAAAGTGAATGTTGCGGACTACATCTGTAACGTATTTGCATCTCTCGAGTATGTTCGCCTGAGCAAGACAGTGTCACACTGTTGCGCTCTGGCTGAACTTGACCACGATACCTGTGATGGTTTTCTTGGTCTTAGTTCAAAGATGTAAACACCTGATTAAGTTCAGGATCCCTAGTGATTTAAGGCTGTCCAGGATTATCTTGACCCTGTGAGCTGAGTTCTTCCCAGCTGAAAACTCCCCTCAGATTATCATGCGTTTGCTGTGTGCCTCTGTTTCAGAAAGCTTATTGGCGGTGTCTAAGATAATTTGGTCTGAGACCCTGAGGGAATTTTGCTGGCTTCAGATGGGGGGAGAAAGGCCTGCGGTATTGCCTTCACCTCCACCATCTCAACCTCCAGTTAGACAACTTTCGTTTTAAGACTTAAGGTTGCGTCGCTCCGTGATAAGATGATCCTGTTTTCTGTTACTGGAGAAGTGCTGATTACAGTTTTGTCGAGACGCATTGGTAGAGTTTCTTAGTCCAGAGTTCCATCAGGGTTTGAGACGGAATCATTGTTCGCTGGTGGCATTCTAAAAGCAACTTATAGTATAGTGATGGAATAAGAAAAGTACGAAAATAGCAATAAATACAAAATACAGTAGGGTACGACACAGCATTACACACTAAACTTTGACTGTTGGTACACAGGTGCAAATGATAGCGCTTGGTTGCTGACCAGCTCTGTAAACGAAGTGAGCCATTTTTATAATTCACAAAGGTGTACAGCTATGTATTTTTATACTGATCCTGATTACGACAGCAATATAAAACACCGACGGTAAAACACTATTCTTACCCTGTACGCAATCTCATTGGGCATTTTAGCCCCCTAGCTAAAGAGTGTTTTCTAATGTACCACTCATGGAGTGATCGGCTTCAGAGTTTATTTCTCTCCTCATTTTCTGTTTCCATGACAATAGTTCTAAATCGAGTATGGCTAGAATTCCAGCCTTTTTGAGAGAAAACTCTATAGTTTGTCTGCCTTCTCTATTTAACTATTTGCGATAGTAGAATCGAGTATATCCCTCAAATAACTCGTATTAGATGCATCTCTTTAAACCAGATATCCGCGAGAAGCATTCAATCTCTTGATTCTTATGCCGTGCCTAGTACCATCGATGAAATATTTTTCCCTTGCCGTCACTTTGAAAAGCCTGACAAGTAGCTAATAAAAAGTTTATTTTACCTACAGGATGCAATATTTCTATATATAAATCAGTGAGTAGGTCTCCCAAAGCTGAGCTTTGTCATTTTTTATAACCTCACGAGACCCGCTTGTATCACTTAGTATACGAATACTTCTAGTTCAGTTCATTTTAGTTCAGTTCAGTTTGCGCAGGATGGAAGTGGTCAAGACCAATCGTGCGCCCAGATCTTTGTGTTGTCAGCAAGTTTCCTTGGCTTCCAACATTGCTCGTCAAACGTTCGTTCTGCTTTTTCTGAAAGGCAGAATTTTTGGGTGCAGTATCGCATCCACCAGATATGTAAAAATGAAATACATAAATATAGGAACGAACTCACCTTGATCATTTTTTGCCTCTCAAGTGGTCAGCTCCGGGAATTCCACGTCCCAGCACAGATCCAAGGCCTTTTCAAAGGTCACAACTGTTTAGCAGCTTATGACGTTCTCCGGCAATCTATTCCCGAAAGGCACCACCCGGTTTGTGAAGAAACCCGCCCTCAACTCCAACCTGGATTGGTCTCTTTGAAGCTTAAGGTTATGACCTCTAGTGCCGCACTCTGGAGCAGGAACGAAGAGGCTGCTTAGTTCTATGCCCGACAATCCCTTAACCATCTTGAAGGTTTCTATTAAGTTGACCCTAGTCCTTCGGCGTGACAGCGAAAAAAAATTCATAGCCTGCGGATGCTGTGAGTAGCTTTTTTCTATCTGTCCAGTGACCATTCTGGTTGCCAATCGTTGTACCCTCTCTAGACACTCCATATATTCGCGATAGTATGGGGTCCAAGCTTGCACGCAGTAGTCCAGCAGTAGACGCACCATTGCCTTGTACAGCGGAACGAACACTTCTGGCTTCCAGCATGTGACTGTCGTCCGCAGCCTGAAGAGTACACCTCCGGCTTTATTTGTAGCCACCTGACATTGCTTTATAAGCCAAAAAGTCTTTTGTGACAATTATTCCTAGATCCTTGACCTCCGTCGTGCCTCGTAGCGCTGCGTCCCCAGTTGAGTCTACATTGGTGGTCAGTATCTGACACTTAGTAAGATTCAGGGGTAAATCCCATCGAGCCGACCAGCTGCGAACTACATTTAGGTCCTGGGTCAAGTTCTCACCCGCTATCTTCACATCGTCCGCAAAGATGAGGCAGGAGTTGTGCAATTCTAGCGTGGGATCGTTGATAATAATAATAATAATGTATATTTCACGAAGCCCGTGGAGCATGCACAAAGCATGATCATATGTTCAAAATAGTCATATGTACATTAAAGGTGCAGATATATAGAAGGTCCAATTAGAAGATATACACAAAGGAGACGGCGGGCGATCGGAATGAAAATGTGGTGCAAATGGAACACAAAGCGGACAAGGGCACATACGTAGATTTGGAACATGAAGGAATAAATTGGGTAAGCATGTCAAACGGATAATAAAGAATGAGCAAACCCTGTATCGAGAGGATTAGACGTGCGGAATTTATGGGAGGAAAACACGGATCGATGGTCTGTGAGACTAAGAAGGGAGGAGATGGAGACTCGTGGATAGAAATGAATGTGAAAGAGGGGTACAGCGAGTTTATACAGTTCTTAAATACCTGTGTCTCTGTCAGCTGCATGAAAGCTTGCTTCTGAGAGCACATTCATTTGAGTTTCGGGGATACGATCGGCAATGGATTGATTTAAATCATTGAGGCGTTGGTCGCTTTGATGTGGGACTGACTACACGCTAGAAATCCAAACTTAAAACACTTTTTGTGTGAGGCAGGGGTACGTTCCTAAAACTGGTCCAGAATGCGGACGCATGCAGTCAAAGCGGTACGTACAACCACGC
>UZAN01052159.1:1939-14769 GCA_900618425.1 Echinostoma caproni | reverse complement strand
TAACGAATCCATTGGATTTTGTCCAACGGTTTCCGTATACAGTGGAATCTACTTCTCCTTTCAAACTAAATTGATACGGTACAAATACAAAAACCGTCAAAGTTAATGTTAAAACTTATAAAATTAAAAACCAATTATATACGATTCTATACGATTAGTGGCTGATATAGGTATTTTATCAACTCATACGTTCGGTCATCCTGAGACTACAGCTGGCGACGCGCCAATCAACAGCAACCTAGCTTCACCCTTTATTGTTTGGAGGGTTGACCTACCACAAACAGCATCAGAGGTTAAACTGGGGGAACTGTTGCTGGTCATCTCGAGGTTCCTTAACTAAATACTTGAACTTGTTAGGAACAAATGAGCTTACTGAGACAAATATTGATTTGCCATTTCATTTACTACAAATAGAGATGGGTCACGTAGTGCAAACCATAAGGTAGTGTATTCAAGTCACTCTGAATTAAGCCTCATCTCCTCAGTGCACGTGGATAGCTTGCCTAAAAGCTTCACGAGCGTTTCACTTGTGTTATGTTGTATAGATCATTAATTCGCATTAAATAATTAGTCGTACAATTTATTCAATTGGCATGATTAAGAAGCACGGAAAACGAGCTTTGCTGACACTGCGTTCTTACAAAAGGTCTTCTATCAGGAAAACTTCCTCCCATAAGCGCGTTGCTTCAATTTGATTCCATCGTTCTCACCTCTAACTGATGACCGAAACTTACCTTTTTCATACATCCATCGTATTTAGCAAGTAGAAAATAACATATACTGGTTGGCATTCTTTGCCCTATTAGATTACCAGGTGCAATGACCGTAACAGTTTACACACGTCTTACCGTCCCTTAAGCATTTATTATAGACCGTCCAATGACTTTACGCGAGAACAGATATGAATATACGAAAATGTATGCTCCGCCGTAAAACCAACCCATAATTAGGTAATGTTCACACCAAAGTAGGTACAAAACACAACTCTAATTCTATAAGGCAATAAGGGTAGCTGACATGAGGCAAGAATGGAAGCACTGCATCTTCACTGGACGATTTTCAGATATTGGTTGGAGGATGCACCGATAAGCACAGATGACGAGCAATATTCGAGAGAAAAACTCATAGTTGGAAGACAAATATGATCGGACTATCAAGGGTCTGTAGCAGGAAATTTACAATGGGATGGCTAGTATACTGTTGAGGTATCAGTCATAAACTTTGGTAGAAGTACCTCTCCTGCAGCCGAACACTCACATGACCAAATCCCTTTCAAATTTTCACCAATAGTTCCACCCCACAACATTCGTAATCAAAGCGCCTAATGTTATATATGTCCTGTAAAAGGTAAAAATGCAGAGGCTATCGGAATACATTGAGATGGCATCAACTGATGCTTCCGCTATTTGTGATGAACGATACTTCTATTCTGGTTGCATACATTGATGCTCATGCTTCCACTGAATTGCTAAGCAAAGTTAGTTGTGTTATGAATCTAGGCAATAATGCTGTACCTGGGTTTCTCATTATTTCCTCTACTCCTTCATCCAAGTGGCCTATCAAAAGATATCAACCAAAACCACCACACGGAAGTGCAATTTTGACAGCCGTGATAACGGAGCTAAACTGGTTCAAGTCTCTGTCACTGGCATGCCCCGGGTCAAGGTAGGGTCAAGGCAGACTACTCAAAGTTCGTGGCAAGTGAAGCTATTCTCCACCTGGTACGTTCCCAAGTCTCAGATAAGAGAACACTGTCTAGGGCAGTTAACCATATACATGTGGACACTGATCCACTGGATAAACGGTTGTGGATGTTGAGTTATAATCCCCGAGGACGTGACGGATGTCAACCTAGAAATTTCCGCTGTGCGATTTTTACACCCGTTAAACCTACGCTTTCCTGCCCCGTTTTAGGTTGCTGTCTCATGAATGAATGAAGGAGTAAACGGAAATAAAAATTTCCACTGCGATATCATGATACAAACAAAGAATTCATGAACATCAAGGTTGCAGGGACATTAAGCAGATCCAGGAGAGCTATTATTTACAACACTCAGTGTATCACAACGTCGATTACGCTGTTCCCATTCAGGATGCCTGACGACCTATGAAAACAGATCTCCTGGAAAACCTTCGTTCTCAGCTTAGAAAGAGAACTCTTGGCAATGAAAAGAAAAAAATGTCCTTAGAATGCGTTGTGATGTGCGTAACTCGCCACTGAATTAGGATACCGCCCTCAGCATCCTATCACCGAACTCCGTACTACCCCTGTCTATTCCTTACGTAGCTGTGGCTACCCCAATTATCAATTATTAGGTTAACGTATGGATATTGTGTTCCACCGCTTCTGCTGTTCATTACACCGAGTTATGCTTTAAAAATATCTCGTTCCTACCGGGTAACCGTTGGTTCTGAGATCAACAATGTCTGCAACCAGCGATTAGACTGATTCCGAGTCCTCTAGCCGGAGAGCGTATTTCAACGAATATATCCAAGTCCACCTGTTAGGATTTTTATACCCCGGTCAAGTTTTATTTTGACCACCACTGACATTCCGACCTGCGCTTCCCGCGGCAAATATTGTACGCCGAAGGAAACTATCAGTGACATGAGTAATACTTGCCGAATCCATTCTCATTTCTAAAGATCAAGCACTTGTGTCAATGAGTGACCTCAGTTACCTTAAAATGTTCCCCATTGTTTGTCCAGTTTCCCCACCAGACTCGAGCAATGCGGCGGCGTTCAAAAACATATAGTCCATTTTCGTACTTTTCCCATAACGAACATATCGCCGCACAACAGGGGAAAGCCGGCGGGGCAGCTGAAACTTGCTTTTGCCCCTTCATAGAAAACGGAATGTCGCGGCGGCGTCACGAGTTGGTTAACGCCAGCCAAACTTTAATGTGTTGTGTACTTAAAACCGCTCGACTAGCATCACTGATAATGAAGATAAACGTATCCAGTGGATGATTTATTTACCTCTGTTTTCACGACTACATCGTCACGATGAGACTGTGCCTTGACGTGGTGTGATGGCTTATGCACTTCTCTGACCCAACGAGCTACATAGGATAGCTTTTTTCAAGCTGAAGATCCAATCATGCCTGGAAGGTCGAAGGGTAGAGGTCGGACGAAGTCCAGTCTCCTGATCCTCCAGGTTGGGGGTTTGACCAGAATTTACGTTTCACTCGGTAAAAAATGGTGGAGGAGTAATTGATTCAATTAAATGGGCCTCCACTTCGCTTCACCGGCTGCCTTACGGCTAGGTTCTTGTCAGAACTAAAGGCTTTGGTTGAGAACCCTAATCGTTCTCCTGCTTAGTGGCTGGACACCCTGGCAGTACTCGTCCGTCAAACTGCAATGCATATGACAGGGACCATTAGAATTAAAAACATGGGTTAACTCCACGGCAAGTAAACTGATTGGATCAACAACTTTTGGGCGCACAGAACGGGATTGTATAATTTGATTAGCAACAACTCACCTAATGCCAACATTTTTGCATTACAGTTATGTACTAAAGATTTGAAGGAGGAACGGGATCAATTGTGTTTGGGTGTCATGAGGTGTTTTGCAACTGATGACCCCAGATTACGTGTGACCGCCTGATTACTGGGCGTGGGTTGCCACTTTGTATTGTGTTCGACCATCCGCTGTGATAAGTGACGGGTGATTCTGCCTATCCATCTTTTAAAGGCGATCATCTTCTGAACGATGCGCGCCAAAAGTTAAAGTCAGCTCTCAACCGCACATTCCCATCTGCTCAACTTCGACTTATTGCCTGTACTCGTGGAGTCGATTTGAACAAACGTGTTCATGGTTGGCAATCCAGGTTTATCTCACACACTGTATACCAGTTCACCTGCAGCTGTGGTGAAGCATAAATAGGACTAACTTTTTGTAGGAAAGTCAGTCACCCTGAACGACTTAGTATTTACATAGGCGGTAGCTGTCGAATACATGCCGCTGCTTGAAAGCTTCAAACTTTAAGGTCACGTTGCACAAACATTTCAGGATGGAACGAATAGAAGCGTTGAAGACAGAGAATTTCGTCTGAGAAGTAACCTCGTTACGCACCTAGGGCGTATCCTCGCTGGAATCGAATCATGTAGAACAATGTCATCTTTGCGGGAATACTGATGTGATAGGCCATAAGGTTCAGTTAAGTTTGTACAACCATTAACCATTCACTATTGTGCGCAGGTTTTGGTTGCTGTCTTTTGGCCTAACGTGACCTATGTGACCCAGACTCCTGGTTAGGCTTTTCATACCCTCGTGCCAGGTCTCAGCTTTAACCACCCTTGGCTTTCTTCCACCCATCACCTGCCTCGGCGAACATCACTCGTCGTGGCAACCAATCTGTGGACATGCGCAGGACATGCCCCAATCACCGTAATCTATGGAAGTCGACCATCTGCTCCAGTGGGCGACCGCATTTACCTAAAACTGCGCCTAACCTCAGCATTGCTCGTCCGGCTGACCCTCCTTTCCGACCAAGCAGCTCAGATGGCTTCTGCTGAGAAGGCTCTACTCACTGCCTCCAGGGGTGTTTCCAAACCAAAATGAGGGAGCAAAATGCCACCATCCAGGTCGTTGGAGCATGGACAGTTCACCTCAGAAACTTAACTGCAAGCCAACCGAAAGAAGTATGGACCACAATTTCCTACTTGTTGTAGTGGTCGCCGGCTCGAGTGGATAACGAGGCCTATTGGACTTTTGCCTCCATTTACAGACCGTATGGTCCGATGAGCTGGAAATCGCTCCCTAAACAAACTGCCCTGATAAACAGCCTGGTAGTCTTTGGCGCGCCGAAGGTTTCGGTTGTGAATTCAAGAGAATTAATCTACTTTGGCCTGGGCAACGTGGCAGTATTCCGCCCACGAACCGCTTTCTTTGTTATGAAGATTGCAACGTAACTTGTTCGGCACAAGGTCTGGACTCAGACGCGAGTGAAATGTCATCGAGATAGATGCCTCTCCTTTTCGCCAAATTGAGAATCTTTTCAACTTTTCCTGAAAAAGAGAACAGTGAGTGATTAGACGGCTTTGATATTTTCAGGAGTGCTCGGATTGTGAAATTTCGCAACAGAGGTGGCGGAGTGGCCACTTTCGTAAATCGAAGTTGGTGCAAGAACACTCGTTTGATTTTTTCCTACTCAACAAGTAAAATTAACTGTACTTTTGTTTGCTACAAGCCCCGCTTTCTCAGCAGATTTCGCTTCATTTACATTGTGAATATTTATATTGCCCCTGATACACTCGCCCCCGACTTAAGACTATTTTCTGACACGGTAGTAACGCAATTCGCCAGTTGTATTGACCAGTCCTTATGTATTACCGCTGGTGACTTTAATCACTTTGATACTTCCTTTCTAACCATTCTAGGCTTGGAGAACCTTGTCAACTTTCCAACCCGTACCAATGCCTTTCTTAATGGCATTTATGTAAATAATCCCAATAGGTTTCACGTTTCTAAATGAACCCCAATTAGCACTTCTGACAACTGTACCATTCGTCTTTACCCCAAAATACATTGTAAAACTAATCACTGCCTTCATACACTACCCACATCTCGCACGCTATGGAAGAGAAATTGTTCTCCTGAGAACTTGTCCCGACTGCGGGACTTAGTTTCTTCCACTGACTTTTCTGTGTTCTTCCATAATCAGCTGTTTCTTCTTGTGAACACCTTACCGATTATCTTAGTTTCTGCTATGACCAATGCAGTCCTGTTGAAATTATTCATATTCGAACCGATAGGTTTTCCTTTCACTTTCTTAAGCGACTTCCTCGTGCTAAAGAGATGGCATATATGGCCGGCAGGCGTAACAGTGTCAAAGAGCTCTCTGTTCTGATTAGAGCAGAAGTAAGACGCCTGAACGGAATGTACAGCGAGACTGCTTTGGGCAACAAAAACTTTCGTGAGATGTGGACTACCTTGCGGAAACTCTGACTCACGCAACAGCCCTTGTCCCAATGTTGAGGTATTTAACCGTCAATTTGCTCCTGTACCTGTCTCTAGCTCCCTCCCACCTCCTTTTCCTACCTATAAGGCAATAAACCCTGTTTCTCCGAACGAAGTTCTCCAAGTTTTGAAGAGACTCAAGGCCAATAAAGCTCATGGTCCCGATGGATTAGCACCTCATTTGTTGAAAGCCTGCGCCGACCAGCTTGAGACACCCATTGCCGAATTGCTCAGTACTTGTTTGTCATCTGGAACGATCCTCGATTTTTGGAGGTCAGCCTGGATCAGACCAATCCCAAAAAAAGGATCGTCAAAGTACCGTCCTGTTGCCTGCACATCTCTTTCTGAATGCTTTTGAAAATGTTTTGCTGCACCGCATGATACTCCAGTATAACTCCCATGACCCTTTACAATATGCTTATAAACCCCATTTATCCACACTTGAAGCCGTTGCTCATATTGTTCATTCTGTTGCTTCCGTCTTAGACAATGGCGCTGGTACCACTCGTTTAACTTTTCTTTACTATACAAACGCTTTTGGTTCTCTCGACCGAAGACTGCTTATTGATCATCTTTCTGAGTGTGGTCTAACTCCTGAAGTCTTAAATGTACTAATCAACTACTTCTCCCGTAGGACTTGGTTTACTTCACTCAACGGTGTACAGCCTTCTCTTAGCATCGAAGTCGGTGTTTTTCAGGGTGCCATTTTATCCCCTTTCTTGTTTTCTATGTATGTACAAAATCTGCCCATTCCCACCAAGTTTATTGCTTGTAAGTACGCTGCCGATATTGCGATTGGTTGCCCAGCCCCTATTTCAGACAGTTTTCGACCTCTCCAGGACAGTTTTAATAAACTTCACGATTGGTCTGTGACCCGATCCCTTGTACTTAACATCAGTAAGCGCATTGAAGTTCTAATTAGTTTTAAAACCGGCTCCCGTTATCTCTCATTAGTTGATAATCTCCCTGATCTTAGAATTAACAATCAGAGCACTCCCAAATCTCTATCTGTTAAATACCTTTACCCTTACCCATAATCTGTCCTGGTCTGCTCATGTCATCAATGTTTTCACAAAAGCTCGAAAACTGTCTTTCCATGCTTACAGGCTCAGGAAATTGGCCGAACCACATAATCTTGTTCTTAAATTTGTGATTGCCTGGCTACACTGCTCCCCGATTTTTGTCCTGGGACTGAAAGAAAACGACTTCTCTTTATTTTCAAGATCCCTCGAACTTTTGTCCCGCTACAGTGGAGTTCATTTCTTTACTTCCAAGCACCTTGACGCTTGTGATACGTTCATTGACAGGATAACACGTAATCAAGGGAACTGTCTGCACCAAGAGATCGCGAAAGCCCTTTCAAATCCCCGGACAGGCTTCAAATATCAACTGCTTCCTGCGCGGACTTCCACCTGTCGAAACAGTGTAATTCCATGTCTAGCTCATTTACTAGTAAATAGTCAGAATATTCTCACCCACCTCAGGGAAAAGCTCTTGCCCTAATTTTTCTCTCATTTATTTAGGCGTAGAATTTCTTCTTTTGTCTTTTTTGTTTGCAATTGTTTTACCTATCCATTGTAAAAATCGTGAACTGCTGCAATCTACCCTTTGGGTGCATAAAGCTTTTCTTGACTGGACTTGAGCACGCAGGTTTGTTTGCAGCAAAAAGTATGAACAATAAAACGTGTACGTCCTCCGGCTTTCGCGCAGCACTACTTGACGCCCGAAACGGAAAACATACTCAATCGTCATCATCGTACAGTGAAACACAGTGAAGTGAACTTCACTGATCGCTGCCAAACTCGCAACGCATACAAGATTAGTGGTAACAGTTAAGGTTCAGTTCAGTTCTTACAACCATTAACCACGCACTTTCGTGCGCCGGCTTTCGTTGCCCATTTGGATAAAACAGCAGAATGATGATTAGAATGTTGAGAGCAGATTTAAGCGGAAGGTAGCACATTTTGATAGACTGCAGTTACAAGAATAATGAGTAGATACATGAGTGCCATTGTTTGTGACACCCAGCCATACCATTCAGGGTCTCTAAGTTAGGGTCGATGGGGATTGGACCTACTTTTAAAGGAGGGAGAGGGTGGACCACTATGGTCAACACAGTGCACATCGAACCCTGTATACATGTCGTTTCAAGCGTTATGACCTGATAAGAAATGACAACAATAACGCCACTGCTGTCGTTTGGCTGCCATATCCTTCAATGTTTCCAACGAAGCAGATGTGCAGTCTTTCGGACCCCAACCTAGAAGGCGAGAGACCTAATTTACCTAATGGTGCAGTGCATTTATTCGTGCCTCGTCTTCACGTGGTTTCCTCCAGCCCGGATTAGCTAGGGCGAATAAAGTGCGGTGCGGCAGACGATAGCTAGACATACACAATACGCACCCTGACCAGCGAAGTCTACTAATCTGAACTCGGTGTGCTAGCAGGTTTATACCTGATAGAGCTCCAAACACACGACGGCTTACCTCCACATAACTAACCCGTTCGCTCCAGCCCACGTGGGCTAAACTGCGTAAACACCGACAATTGAAAACCTCTAGTCGACGGATATTTTCTACTCGCAAATTCAAGGTCTCACAACCATAAAGCCGAACTGAACGAACGGTGGCACTATATACACGACCTTTCAAATTCAGTGAAACTTCAAGCAACTAGCATACGGCGTATTAAATCCTTCAACTAACCCCTGGTGTTATTTTTGACAACAATGACTTAGACATTGCTGAACTTCGAAATGAACCACAGAATAACTGGCAAGTGAGAAAGATAGTTACTATCGCACCATATTACTGGGGGTAGGAAAATGTACAGAAAAGGGGGATCCGAACAAACACCAAAATTATGAATGGAAGGAATTGTGGCGATAAAATTACAACTCTTCGTGGTCGGTCTTCTCAGACTTTTCCTCCGCTTCTTCTTTTTCCTCAGATTCTTTAGTCTTCTTTTCTTCCTCCTCTTTCTTCTTCGCTTCTTCCTCCTCTTTCTTGGCCTCTTCCGCGTCTTTCTTCTCCTTCGCAGCTTTTTCAGCTTCATAGCGTACCTTCCAAACCTTTTCACCTTCAGTGTGAGCGAATTCGGGATCATCGGTCAGTAAAATGTTATCGAATATTGAGCCCGAGTTAACTTGCCACAAATCGAAGCCAACGTATGCGACGTCATTGAGAGCGTACAATTTATCATCGGGGTGATAGTCTGGATTGTCAATCTGTGGGGCCTTCCATTCGCCTTTGTAAGCCGGGTTTGGTATTTTCTTAGGTTTCCACTCTCCTTTGTAATCAGGATTATCGATTTTGGGTGGCTCCCACTCGCCATCCATTTCATCATCCCAATCTTCCGGTTTTTTAGCTTGAGGATCGGGTATTGTTTTCACCTCTACCCAATCATCTGGCTTTTTGTCATTGGGGTCATCCATTTCTGGGTCATCGATCCAGTCAGTTGGCTTTGATACTTTGGGATCCTAAAAGCGTCGCATATCAGATGGAAATCAAGACTTACATTAATTTTCTTCGGAGGAAGAAGATCCCAATGCTCCTCCAAAGATCCACTCTTCTTTTCTTGATTGTCCACCAATATTTTGTATGTGTTGTCCGGGTTAAAGATGAGAGTGAACAAATGAGTCAACTGATCATCGGGACACGGGACTTCTTCCTTGTGAAGATGATTTTTCCCCTTATACGGTATAACTACGTGAACTTTCTTTGTACTATACCCACAAATATCAGGTCCTGTAACCAAATGTAAACAGGTATTGTTAAACTAACCGAACATCAGTTTATATGGCGCATCGCCGTGTATATCCTTAGGGTCCAGGTCAGAACCGAACAACTTAATATAGGCACCACCACAGGAAACACTCTGATCGTACTTCACTGTGTACTGAACAACAAAAGTTTTTCCTTCAGTTGAAATGGGTTTGTCCAGTTTTTTCGCAATTCCATAATATCTGAAATCAGTTTTCGTCTGGAGTCCGAGATCTTTATCATCTACAGGTTCTTTTCCGGCAGAAATTTCCCAATCTCCTTGACTGTCCTTGTGGTGAGAAGATTGAACCCAATCGTCTAAAACTTCTTCTGATAATTGGAAGAAATAAGTATTCTTAAAAATTAACTCACTGTTGGCAAATTTCTCGTAAAAATACACTTCGCCATGCACTATGGCTAACAAAACACAAGCACAAAGAAAGTTCACAGCAACCATCGCACCAAAAAAAACGTGTAGCAGCTGGTGTTCATGAACAATATATAAGAAGCCGACAGCCAATCAGAGTGAACCACAGCAATGATGACCCAATCTTCATAGTTAGGTCAAACAAACAACGTCAGTTCAATTCAGGTCAGGTCAAGATGCACAGAAATGATAATGGCCACGGCCAATCGAGCATCCAAATTTTTTCCGGCAGTATGCTCACAAAATGTGCACCAACCGCTGCGAATTGCCTTCAGAACGGCGTCCTTGCTGAAAAGGAAAGGAAAAATCTCGTCTCTTTTCACCTCAGGTCAGGTCAGGTTGCACAGGACTGATAATGACCACGGCCAATCGAGCGTCCAGATTTCTTCCGGCAGTATGCTCACAAAGTGTGCACCCACCACTGCAAATTGCCTTCAGAACACGTCCTTGCTGAAAGGGACGGAAAAAGCGCGTCTCCTTTCACCTCATCGGCGAACAAGGGACATGGATCATGAAGGCGTTCCATATTACATTAAATATCTTATTCTGGAAAGAGCTCAAACCATCGCTCATCCAGGGCACGCTTAAATGAAGTCACACTTCCTAAGTCTACTAATTCCTTTGGCAACCTGTTCCAACTGTTTACTACTCCGTTGCTGAAGAAGCTGGATCTAATAGTCAGGTTGCAACGCTGCTTATGTAACTTGTACCCGTTCCCTCGAGTTCCTTGGTAGACAGCCTCCTGGAACATGCTCTCTTTCCTTACTCCCGAGAGCCCCTTCACAATCTTAAAGGTTTCCAGTAAGTCTCCCCTTAGTCTTCTCCTTTCAAGCGAGAAGAGATCTAAGTCCTTTAGCCTGTCTTGATATGACTTACCCTTTTGACCCTCAATCATTCGGGTGGCTAGTCTTTGAACCCTCTCTAAACAGGCTGCGTCCTTTTTGAAGAAGGGTGCCCAAGCCTGCACGCAGTACTCCAAGTGTGGCCTCACTATGGCTTTGTACAGGGGGAGGAAGACGTCAGCTTTCCTACAGGATAGCACAGACTTGAGCCTGAACAGCTCTCTCCTCGCCCTCGCCGCAGCCAGTACACATTGGTTCTCCCAGCGGAAATCTGCCGTCACCGATACTCCCAAGTCTCTGCTGGTTCTTACAATCCCTGTGGTGAACTCCCCTCCACCTAGTTGGATTGACAATTGTTCGTCAGCACGAGAAAGTAAATTACTCTTGTCTGCATTCAGTGGGAGGTCCCATACTGTTGCCCATTCAGTTGCTCTACGCAGATCATCCTGCAATTGCTGCCGACCTGTTGATCCAACGATCTTGACATCATCTGCAAAGATGAAGCAGGGCGAACGTAGGATTGCAGACAAGTCGTCTATGAAGATGAGGAACAGTAAAGGACCAAGCACTGAGCCCTGTGGTACTCCACTAGTGGATATGGCTGGTGCTGATACTTTGTCTCCGATCCTCACGTAAAACGTGCGACCGGTCAGGAATTCCCTAATCCAGTTATGAGTCAGCCCGCCTACCCCCTTGTGTTTGAGCTTGGCTAACAGCAACCTGTGGTTGACGGAATCAAAAGCTTTGCAAAAGTCTAAGTAACAGACTTCCACAGCTTTCCCCTCATCCAACCTCAAGGTTACCTCATCTAAAAAACACAGTAAATTAGATAGGCATGATCTACCCTTGGTAAACCCGTGTTGTTGGTCAGTAAGCAGTGAGTTATGGAGTAAATACTGTGCAATGTGCGTCCTCACTATCCGTTCTAGGCACTTGCACAAAATACTCGTTAGGCTCACCGGCCTGTAATTCTTAATCTGGAATTGTGATCCTCCCTTGTGAATGGCAACAACAGCAGCTGTTTTCCAATCCCTCGGTAGCTTGCCCTGATCTAAACTGGCTTGGTACAAATCCCTTAGCGGTCCCGCTACTATGTCCGCGATCGGCTTGATGACTGCCGGGTGGATTCCATCGGGCCCTGGAGATTTGCTTACGTTCAGCTCCGCTAATATCCGATGAACCATTTCTAATGACACATACATATTCTCCATTTCCTCTGATGAGGGGGCGAGATCCGGTAGTGCCAGATCGGCGCGATCTATTCGATGCACACTACTGAAGTATGTGCAAAAGGCGTCTACTTTTTCCTGATCATCGGTAACGGTCCTACCTTCCAATTGTAGCGGTCCCATCATCCTTTTATTGGGACCCCTGGCTTGGGCGTAGCTGTAGTAGCGTTTCGGCTCCCTTTTGGCTCGGCTGGCTAGTTTTAGCTCATAGTCCCGTTTACCCCTTCTAATGAGCGAAACTGCTTCGTTTCGATGTCTAGTGTAGTGCCTCCAAGCTATCTGGGAACCCGAAGCTCGAAAAGCTTTCCAGCTTCGATTTCTGCGTTTAATCGCCCTATCTACAGCTGCGCGCCACCATGGCGGTTTCTTTCTCAAACCCCGGTGAGTCAATGGAGCAAACTCATCTTGCAAATTGACCAAGTTATTCCTTATTATACTCCAACTTTCCTCGACGCCGACATTCTGTTCCGAACTATACCAAATCAGCTGAGCTGCCCTAGCTCGGAGTAGATTAACGTCCATCCTCCCAAAGTTCCTACACATCCCCTCCCGGGGTCTGGGTAGTTTCAACTGAAGTGTCATCTTGATGAGAAGATGATCACTTTTA
>UZAN01052156.1:0-17967 GCA_900618425.1 Echinostoma caproni | reverse complement strand
TTCGCGATTTTGTGTCCTGATTGGATGTGATTGCTAGCGGAGGGCCGTGGAAAACAGTAGCTACACACATTTTGCTTATTCAATGCTGTATGTGTGTATCTGTACGTGAAACACAAACTGAGTTTGTACGAATAGCAACATTTTGTTTGACTTGCAATTTTTTGGTAGGATTGGACGCGGAACTGAGCTGTACATAGCGTTTTGTAAACAACTGTTTTCATCGTTTGGGTAACTGTTTCCACCATTGTTTCATTATGACGTGGTAACTATTATGATTCATGTCCAGAATCCCCACTGGCGGAAAGGAGGTAAATGTTAGAGGTTTAATCCATTCTACACCTATACAGATCCACACTATCCATAAGATGCCCCAGCCGCTATAATGAAGGATGTGACACTTCTGCATCGGTATTTTGCTTATAATTCCAAGTCTACGGATTAACATCATCACAGCTGGTACAAACGTTCAGAAGTAGGGACCAAGCAGTCTCGTGAATGAGAGTTGATATTATCGGACGTCGTCGGGGAGAGTGGAAAGAAGAGTTATTGATTTTATTTGAGTAAGGGGGGATTTGATTCAATTTCAAAGGTGAAATTCTTCGTGTATATGGCCAATGAAGTGTGAAATGAAAAGCTGGGGAGCACTGGACCGTTGTTTCGACCTGGTTAAGTCTCATCAGCACTNACTGGCGACTTTTACCTTTGAAATTAAATCAATTCCTCCATTACTCCAATGAAATAAGTAGACAGGTTTTGATTTCCAACCGAGTCATAATCCGGAGGCTAGTGCTGAGATGAGCGGCGTCTGCAGCCTGCAACAAGCTCGCAAAGATGTGCTGTGATATATAGTGTAAATGGGAAATAAAAAATGGTCCAATCGGCCGCCCGGTGACCGAGTGCATAGCACGCTTGCGTTCTGTTCATGAGGTCCCGGGTTCGATCCCCAGTTAGTTCGATGGATTCGCACTACTGATGAGACCCAATCAGGTTAAAATAACTGTCCATTCCTTCCTAGTTTTTCAGTTCACGCTTCATTTACCATATACACGATAAATGTCACCTTGGGGATTATTGATTTAATCCATCCGCGGTAGCCTCAAATTGGAATTATGTCACAGCAGATTGCATCACCAATTGAATATGTACGAGTAGGGTTGGTTAGATCACTTCAACTGCATTGGCTTGGTGAGAATAGCATGTGAGGTCTAAATCACTTTGATGGTGTCACATCAACGAAGCTACATTGAGGTATCCGTGTCCCTTACTCTCAACTCGTATACGACTCTATTGTCTTCTCAGATAAATGACCTCTAAACAAGCTCGGGTCGTAAGCATCTGTTAGGACTGAATGTGAACTGTCCGCGTTACACGAGCAATATGAAAAACGACTTTTTCAATCCGCTTCTCGAATAATTGGTCGAATTACGGATTTTTTATTCAGGCTCATGTTTTTCATTTTCATTTAGAATTTTCATTTAGACCCCTGTGAGTCAGATATATTTACATTTCAGTCAAAAATAGATTATGCATAAAGCATATATTGAGGAGAAAGCGAGAGACAGAGCTCATGACGAAACGAATGGAAGTGATCCTTAGTTATTCAGGTTCCTATGATAAACGTGGGACTGTGATATCTGGATAACCGTGATAGGACGGCCTTTGGATTCGGCAATACCACCAGACTCGTTTGCGTTATCACAGTGGAAAAACGCTCGGTAACCGCTTTGATTAGGATGCGTTGAATTTTCCAGGTCGTATGTCATCCTATCGGGTGATTGAATGGATAGGAAACAATGCTGAGGGGACAATTCAGCAGTGGTCCGGCGAAAATGGGTCTAATGACTAAGCATGAAACCAACTCATAACCCCATTCAACCCGCCTTCACNAAGTTGACCTTTCATCGGTCGTGAGAACGAAGTCGCAGTTGACAGGCCAGATGGAATTAACAGACAATGACAAAGCTCATTTGGTCTGGCTGAACGCGTCAGGTATGAGCTTTCAGGAGACATAGGAAACATTCAAGCCTCTCAATCCGCTTTCAACCAAACGCAGTAAGCTTTGTTACTGTGTTTTTAATTTATCTTGAGCTCTCCGCATTTTGTTGCTCATGATCACCAGCTGCTGGTTCATGCGGATTCTGGGAGAAATGACTACGAGAGACTGAACAAAAAATGGCCAGGAGGAAACACCATGCACGTGACCCTGATTCACCATCCCTCGTCCTGTCGAAAATGTCGGCAGAACAGCTTTCCATGATCATAATTGAGTTGTTCATTTTGTATATATCCTGTGAAAGTATCTACCCGAATTGTACCCAACCATAAGAAAGATTCTTCCTCATGCCAGCCTCAACATTATTTACATTTTTCGATAGAATGCTGTTAAACTGGATGGATCTCTTTTCTGATGCACATGGTGTTCCTCAGAATACTGTGTTAATCCTAGCCAACGGGATGACGCAAACCACGGAGCGACACGTTACAGTTTTCGGACACCTGTGATGAATCAAGCTTTCAAAGTGACGTCAGCAAGGGGCCCTACACCTTACAGCTTCTGGACTGCAAACTACAGAGCGATTGTACCAACCAGTCAGAAGCCCTGCGGCCCAAATAGTAGCTGTATGATGCCAGAAATACTTGCACGCGATTGGCATGGGCTTGGATAACCAATGAACTTGTTTCGTGCACATTATTTCAACCTCATGATTGCCTTCAATAAACGAACTGCTATTCCTGTTACCTTTTTCCTCGCTTCTCGGTTACGTGGGATACTGCGGTGCTAGTACCAGTGAGATCTGCTTCCTATGTGGCGTCTGCTATTTCCAATACGTGATTCGTATTTCGTGATCAGTGCGTACTTCAAATACTACACTTACCTACAAATGCTCTTTTCCAATACTGATGTAGCTGTCAACGTTGAGAATTCCGTAGTGTGTTCAGTAAATCAGGGGTATCGTTCGGCTGATTCTTGGGTCGATCAGTTATGACATTCTCGTTCGCTGTATTTCTGACTGCTGTCTGGGATTTTATGTGCCTGTATGTGTCGCTATCAATTACTTCTCATATAGGATGGTCGGTAGCGACCCGGGGGTCACTTTACCAAATTATCACCCCGGAGGACGTGTGTTCAAATCCCACCACAACCGTCTAACTTCCTCATTCTCAGTACGTGAAAGAGCAGCATTTTGATTGTCCGCTTCCTTCTTTCCTGAAAACTGCATCTGTTTCCGTAAAATGAAATCCAAAGTGAAAAGAAAAAACGCTGAATGTTAATTTCAGGGCGCGACTTTGCTTTATCACAGGAAAGTTCACTAATGTGCTTCACTGGTGTCCTCCGATTATGGTCTTGACAATTTCCCTCGGATCAAAGGTTGTCTAAATCTAATAGTTAATTGGTCTGTCCCTTGGTCTCTCGTGATCAATGTCCATAAATATTAAGCTGCTCTTTTTACTCTTAAAAGATGTTCTCGTTGACAGACCGTTTTCGGCCACACGGGGGAAATTACTGTTAATGATGACGTGATTTGCAAGGCTGATTCCGTGAAATACCTTAGAGCTACCTTGACGCGTAAACTTTCTGGATCCAAGAACGTTGATACCAGCATGAGAGTTCGAAGACTGTCCTTTTACGCTTTCAGATACGAAAAGTTTTTCACTTCCCCAAACGAATGTAGTCGTTAGATCTGTGACTACCTACGTTCTTTCGCATTGGTTGCACTGTTTTCCACAGTATAATAAAGAAAGACGCACTCCCCATTTTGAGATCCGATAAACTCATATTTCTATCGCAGTGGTATTCTCAAAACTGTCTTGGTTTTTTTTGTCCAAGCACTTGACGCAAGTAGTGTGCCTGAGGAAGACAGCTGTTTGTAAACCTTTCCTTTGTGTGTGTCTTATATCAGGATTCTTTCTAAATTAAGGCTACTTCGAAAAAGTGCCAGTAACATCATCCCTTTTGATGCTGATCTATTATCAAATGGGATATTTATAATCGCGGACAGAATAAATCCACTATCGAGTTAGTACTGTGTTCTTTTTGTCGAATGAAGTCATTCCATCGCCTCTTGCTCCAGCTCTATTTATGCTTCTGAACTGTACGTTGGTAAAAACTGAAAATTCACCCTATTGGATGAATAAAGCCTCTTTTTGGATTTGAATTGACGTGACCGGTTTATTTGCTAGAGTGACCCCTCCAAAGGCAAAAGCTCATGGTCAAACGAATCAAGTCAACCGGCCTTGATCTTTTGGACACAAGCGGATTTCTAGCTGAGGCTACCCTGTATAGCATCCAAGGTCAAGGAGGCGGACAAGCATTTCAAGTTGAACTCTCGTATTGGTTAATCATGGTGATAACACGTAGGTTCTGAAACAGTCAGTCCCCAAACAGCGCGTTATGAACACAAAAGAGAATCTTTTGACAACCTAGAAATTCCGTTTAGGCTCAAAATTAGCATTATTTGAGACATTAAAATTGTAAGAAGTCTCAATTACACCTTAAACATGCAAGAACATACGCATGCGCTCATTCCAAAACGAGTAATTTCAATGTACACTTCTGTTGCAAAGTTATTGAAAAGTGTCATGCTTAATGAAGATAATTCACCATTTTGAAGGCAGAAACTGTTATTTCCATGAATATATAGCTGCCCACCTGAGCACGAGAAAGCTTTCTAATACAGATAGATTAGGAAAAGTACCACTTCAGTTGTGAAAGCTGATTTGGCACGTATTCCATCAATATTTCGCGCATAGTTTGGTTCACTGGTTCTCTTACTGTAGAAATTTTCCCATACAGTACCTCGGTTGTGTCATTACGAACAGAGCGGCGATACTCACCGAGCTGCGTATATGTAGACCGCTGCAAGTCAGTGCTTCTTTGTACGCATCGTTCACATTGGATAACTCAGCTCGCCAATCAGTGTCCCATTTTGTTTTTATTGCTACAACGTGACTTTGATGATTGCTCACGCGCCACAATAAAATAAAGTACAAAGTTAACCGTGAGTCATTTGGAATACTTTACAAAATCCTCAATCGATACAACTTCACTGGTGACCGCTTTCAGATGTCCGAACTTCTTGCTGTCTTCAATCCAACCCGCCTGTCTCTGTGTCACTGGCATGACTGCGGATCGATATTCACTTTGCCAAATTCGACTGGGTTTCCTAACCCATGCACACAAGCGTAGCAAACGATGCATGCATTGAGCTACTTTATTTTAGTCTCTTCTTTGGTGCGCAGCATCTTGACTACAATGATTTAGCGGCGTTGTGTGCGATAAACCGTTTTCTTTCACGTGCGAACACACGCCGGCTTTTGTTCATTTGGTGTGAATTTGGACGTGTCCTATTCATGGCACGGTGATGATATTTTTCACTGATATCTTTAAGAAGTGTACTTGATTTATTTCCGGTGGAATGGCATTCTGGGGTAATTTTAGGAAATGAGAAAAAGTCAACCACATTGTGATGCATTGCAGCTTCTGGGCAACCNCCAATCAGAAACCGTGCGGTTTAAACAGGAGCCTTGTGGTTCGGAAAACGAAAACGGTATTTGGTCAATGTACATTTGCCCAATGGTCTTTTGATTCATCCATCATTTATTCTCGTAGATTTCCTCAATGAACTAATCACTACTTCTGTGACTTTTCTGTCTGAGTGACGGGGCGATGTCAACCTTCTATTCCTAGTGCGATTCTGTGCTTCACTTGCGACCGTGATTCGTGATCCGTATTCCACACAAACTTCGTTTACAACAGGTTTCCATTTATTTCTCCAATAGTGCATGAGGATGGAAGCGGGTGAAACACTAGAGCTTTAAACACAATTCACCTCCGCATTCAGCTAACTCGTCACAACTAACAAGATGAACGTATCGAGTTTCTAGATATAAACATTACTCATCTACCAGATGGATCAATAATATATCTAACGTCCAAAAGAACACCTGGTTTGGACAATACTTGCATTTCACAAACTTCGCACCCATGCGATAGAAAATTGGTCTCGTTTGCACACCATTTCATCGAGTTCATAGAATATGTACAGGGGACTCCTTACACAATGGAAGTGCCTTCTTAAAAGAAGTACTACACGCAAATTGATATCCCTTTGGATTCATCTCCAAACACAGTAAAGTAAAACCAAAAGTAGAAAATCAAATAACTGTTTTCAAAATGAAAACTTTTTTGAAGTTAGTACACAATGGCGATGACGTGAGTGAACTAGTCAGCAAGCGATTGAACTCAGCCAACCAGCGCAGTTGACCCAGTCATTGTCTTGATTATCATCCGGATATCAACGGCATCAGTGCAAAAACCATTGACCACCCCGCCAGATCAAATTATATTTAACAATTCAACTGTGAATGATCGTCTATCTACATAGGCCGAACAGAGAGGCAGGTATGCCACCGAATGGTCGACCATATTCGGGTGTGGCTTAAGAAGGCGATGGACGACAAGTTGGTAAACGTGACGTCATCCAATGATCAGAAAAGACTAAGACCTTCGATACCACAAAATTCATTCGAACAAAAGCATTGCGGTAGTCCAGCCTACGCATTCCAAGTCAGCTACAATACAAAAAAACAAAGTTATTGCAGTTTTTTATTGTTGTTTGACAGCTTGAAGCCCTACGTTGAAATTGTGAAAAGGTCATTAGCTTTGATGGGATTTGAACCTGCGCACTTCTGCCGCCTACGCTTTTGTACAGCGAACGCCCTACCAGCTGAGGAACGAGGCCACACCGATAGCACTGGCATTTTCACTGGAATTAACCGAGGCACTATCCCGAACCATTCAAACAACGTGAATTGTTCGTCACATTAGCTCTACCTTAGTGATTGACTCCTACACTCTCTCAATTTTGTGTTGTTGTGTCGTGTTTTCAGTTGTGATTAGCGATCCTGTCTTCTTTGTATCTCAATTATTATCTCACTGAATACTAAAGAAATCCCATTGACTGCATTATGCACGTGTACAAATGAAGAGAAGTTACCATGAACACATTACGAAAACCCATGTTTCTGACTTTTCTAATTTGTAACGGGAAAAAACAGTGTTTTCAAATGTATCATTGACAGATTGTAGTTTACAAAAATGTGAAGACGGAAGCTATGATCAAAACCACCCAAGTATTGCTTATTGCTTATTCTTATATCAAAATTCAATCCCCATTTTATTGATCATGCAGGATATTTTATAATATCTAGATAATCGCAGGAAATAACATTTTGTTTATCTCAATTTTGGACGTATTGATTAGGTGGTTGTGGTCAACCGGCAAAGATCACCAAATTATCATTCTGGAGGACGAGTGTTCAAATCCCACTACCACCATCTGACTTGCCCGATTCTGTGTGTTGAATGGCAGCCCTATGGTTGACCGTCTCCCCTTTCCTGAAAACTGTCGTTATATATTCAATAGAAAGAAGTAAAATGAAAAGTGAAAAGGGAGGAAATGGTGGCAAGGGTAAGGGTAAGGGTTTCGTTGAGTATATATTTTAATTACTGCAGCTGTGCACACAGTTAGTTCACTTTAAGCAGCGGACCCATGATTGAAGCAGTATGAAAACAATTTCCAGCTTTTTGGCATACCGTGAACGCCCAAGTGAGAAGCATACTGATATGTCCTGGGTCAAAAATTCCGCAAATGAACAAGGATGCGGTGGTCAATTGGTATAGATTACCGTAACAGCGCCCCATATGTTTCACGCTTGAACCCCGTCGTCTAAATTCCCCTCTCTCTTGGTACCACGTGCCTGCTCTCTGACAGGCCATATTCGTACAATTGTGTATCCAATAAAAAAGAAGCACAACTGGAATAGTAACTTGAGTCGAACTCAGCACACTTAGGATACAGGCTGAAAATAACATTCAGTCGCGTCACAACTTTTGACCTTTCTGGTCTCAAAAAGCGGACGTATTAACCATACATGTTTGCACTGTAACACTATGTATTGAATGACTAAGTAATGTACTGGGACGCAAAATTTATATGCACCGGTCAAGAAGGCTTTATTTGTGTATGTGAAAACGGATTGTTCCCCTTTAAACATATTCCGCTCAGATAAAACAAGAAAAAACAGGGCTCCTGTTTCATCACACTATGTTCACGTCGGTTCCAACTTGTTTTATTTTTATCTCCTTATCTATATAGAGTAGCTGACTGAACACGTACTGACCATCTTTAACCATTTACTTCTGCTCTGTTCAATACAACAAATTATCACGAGAGATGGGAGGAGTTGACGGGTCCAAAAAAAACCAACTAGATAGATGTTGAGGAGGGGGTATTCGGGCTACCCGAGACTTTCCTGAATGCGAACCCAAAAGCAACTCAGGAGCAATTAAAAACCAGAAAGAAACTCTAAGACCCTACGTGACGGGTATGTAAAAGCCACGACACGAGCGCTTCGTCCCCGTCCCTAATGTGGACCGATGCTTCATTACTTTGTTCATTGTACTTTTGAATCGGAGTTTCGGATTAGGGAACAAAGACATAATACTCTTCATCAACGGGAGATATCCATAAGCACACCGTACTCTAAAGTCTCATTCAAAAAACCCTTTGCCTCACTTATCCAGTTCTTCCTTTCATTCTCAAAAACACGATATAGACTCCTGTTTCTGTCATTCAGGGTACATTACGCAGAGGTAGACTAGGATCTGAATCGGCTAGCTTTTACTACTCATTACTTACAGTTCATCAGTTGTTGGTTATAATAGCTTGATTGTTCTTGTCCGCTTACTCGATCTGCTTTATGTTTGGTAGCTAATCAACTTTGTATTGTGAGCTATTCGTTAATAATATTCGAAATTTATCAAACCTTTGCCATGGCTGTACTTCTATGGACTTTCATGATATCGCTGACCAGTCATTCGGTGGCATTACACAAACCCCATTCATTGCTCTTCACCGAATAATTAAATACAATGCAGTTGTCGAATAAATAGTAATGAAAGTAAATTATCATATGCCAAACAGCCAAAATGATGACAATGGTTTGTCTACTTGAATAGTTGTCTCTGATGAAGCAATGTGAAACACCAGCTTGACTCATGTTTGAAAGTAGTCAAGCAGGGGCGAAAAAATCTGGGATGAATGAGATAAAGTATCCAACTCGTTTGGTGATTCGTGTTCGTGTGAGTAGCACGGTTATCGCAGTAGGGGTGCTTCAACCACAAGCGTTCTTTCAATCAATTCACTACGAATCGAAATGGGATCCACGGCTTCGGGAAGTGGGTAGGATCGACGAAACTCTTTCGTATACGTCCCTTTTGTAGCGCTTTCGAACACCTCCTGTCGTCCGGTTATCACCAGCTCGTTGTTTTCCACGCGGACTCGAACATGATCGGCTGTGAAACCCGGTTCCACGGGAACTTCAACGTGTATTTTTCGAAATCCTCCAGATTCGTTTTGCACAGTCAAGCCGGGTTTGTCTTTGTGCGTTAAAAATGAGGAAAACAAAAACAGGAAGTATTCGGTCAAGGAAGACAAAAAAAATAAAATAAATTGAGAAAGCTTTTCTCCATTTTCATAAACTCGGACGCACGTGTACTGTGAAGACACTTCAACTGCTGGATAGCTTTTTCACCGATGTATGATCAAAAATATCTCTAGTTCACGATGTAAGCCACTATGAACCTTGATTTGTCTAACATCTGCTGTTAAGGTCAGTGTAAGTTGACCTGTCCCCTCCACAGCCCAAAAATAGTTAATCTCAAGTAAACAGCATTTAGTTGCATAAGAAAGAGTAATTTACCATGCAGATTTTATTCACCTTAGGTTTCGAATTTCATAAGAATGCCTGTAAACTGCAGCTGTTAGGTGGCACGCATATATTGTTGTTCATCTCGTAATTCCCATTAGTGAAACGTGCTCATGTAAATAATTTGTTGTCTACAGGTTTGTTCACCATAGAATGACGTAAGTAGACGTCAGGACATAAACTGGCTGAGTGTTTACCGTCTTTTCAATTTGGATGAACTCAGCCCTCACTGGAATGGAAAGTATAGCAGATAACGTTTATTCTGACGTATACAAAGCATGAAACTCGGTACTCTTTTCATTCAGGTCAAGAAAGTGCCCATTCATATTCCGTTGGTGATTGATCCACCAAAGGAACTGGAGAGACAAATAAATGCACTACGAGTGCAGAGTTAACTTGATGCTGTGGGTGCACATGCGATCCGGGTGAAGCACATTAAAACGGGTGAGATGAGAAACTACCAACGCATTTTATACTTCTGCGCGTGCTTGGGGGTGAAAAGAATTGAAATACATTTAGATGATACGGGATCAAAAGTATGACAGACTGAATAATCCTCATATCCATCAGTAGATCGAATTATTTGCTTCTTTGATTAGTATCTTGTTCAACTCTCTCAGTTATACTCATCATGACTTTCAGGTTGTAGTATTGTGCCCCCCCCCCGATCTACGTTCTTTCTTCAAAGCCTCAGTCGGATGCTCCAGATTTTTAGTTTCCTTCTCTGTCGGATCGGATTGAGATTTGATAAACCGGACCACTAGGTCGAGCAATTCGATGCTTCGGTGTGGTTTGTGAACTGCTGCGCAATCCACAAGCAATTTGACCGGAGGTTGTCGTCCTTCCTGTATGATCTATATTTTTAAACCGGAAATCTAGGGGGAAGGGGCAGAGGTTGTTCAGAGCCACTCAATAACTGGTACCAGTTTAGTGGGGGTACCATTTGCATTCTATATGAGTAGTATTTTTGGCGCGCCAATGAGAAGCCGTTTGGCGCTTCTCACGATATTCAACAATGAAAAAACCACATCCCGGAGTACATCAAATATTGTGGTTATAGAAGATTCGAACAAAACAACATTGGACTATTTGTCTAATGATCCAGAGTGCTTCATGGAAACGCATCATGCTCTGGTTTATGTTACGCCCATATCGCTCTTCATATAAACCTAATTGCCCGGTTAGGCACTGGTTTAGGTAGTTCTAAGGGCAGCAGAAGCTGTTCGCTGTCCTGTGAACAAAGTTAATGTGCTTGGATTCTAGATATTAGCAGTGTGATACACTGATCAGAAATTTTAATAGTGACACTTTATTTGGAATATGATAATTATCGTCTGATAATATTTGCAGCTACTTCAAATGTATACATATGAAAAATCAAGATGAGCGATAAAAATCGTGTTTTGTAAACTTCCTATTAAAATAAACCTGGAGACACTTTGCACGAAACAAGTGTATCGAAAGTTCGCTAGATCAAACCACTCGAACTGGCAAAACAATCAGGTTTCTAACCGAACACGAAACTCATCAAGTGGTGACCTCGCCCGGGAAGCAGGTAGCTAGCCCCCGCAAATGCATTTAACGAAACCGTTCAGCATAGCAGAAACCCATGCGACTTAATTCAGCAATACCATTGGCATTTAACATTTTCGGAGAAGTTATAAACTTTCTCGGCATCTTTGCAGAAAGTAAACGTCAAAATTAATAGAATTGTATCGTATTTGAATCAAAGTTTTTCTACGTTAAAGAGCTATTTATGAGGATACCTGAGAAAATCTGCTGTAGCAATATTCTCCTGCACCCAAATTATAAAACACTAGTAGAGATCGAAAGGCTATAAGTCCAGGATGAATATTTCTGACATTTATATGGCTTCATACTGTTTTCTATCATACAAAACACGAGGTCGTCGTAGTACAAAAATTAGACAAGCAAAATATCAATCATCAATTCCCTTTTTTGTAAGACGCCAGTATTCGTTCGTTGAAGAAAGTTGATATCACCATTTCGGTCCCAGTTCATCGGCTTTTTGGTTTGGGAGGGACGAAATCAAAATATTTCAAAAGTCAAATCGAATTACATCCACGCGGGTAGAGTGAGCATTTTAGGTCGACAGCAAACGCACAACCCTGGTTTGTTTTGCGTTCATTTTTACGATCACATCTGAACGGAATCGGATTCTGCATCGATCGCAATTATATCAGACGCGATCAACACCGAATTGGAGTCAAAGCAAAAATATTTTTATTCGCTTGTTTCTCTTCTCCGATCAACTCAGCCGAATCAAAGCTTATCGTATTTAGCTTCCCCATTACTGTGTACACTAGGCTGCCTACATTCCACACAGTGAATCATGTAGGATATACCGCTTAATGTGAAGTTAATAAACACGGCGTGGGTTGGAATGCAAACAGTCGAAGAAAATCAATACACACGCAGAAAGGGTTGCGCGATCGAAACGATGGGATCTTACTTTGTACATGCAGAACCGATGATCGTGCTGTGTACGGAGCAACAGTTTTCACATTGGCTTCACTGGGTTTCGGTTTGATGGCCAATTGTCGACCTTTGTTAAAAGTTATACTTTGGTAATCGGCCTCTCGAACAGGCGCATCCAATACAAGAACTCCATCCTGGAGAACAAATAACACAGTTACATTGTGAATGGTCAATAGAAATAGGGCAAGTAAGACATTGTTTTTCTTCTTTTTCGCTCAAAAGTTGTTTCACGAGAGTATGGGAGGATTTAATTCAATTATTAAAGGAGCTCGTCATTTATAAAGAAAATGAAGTGTGAAATGAAAAGCTGAGAAGCCCTGTACCTGATTGGGTCTCATCAACAGTGCGAACCCATTTACCCAACTGGAGAAATAAAGGGAGATCCAATCAGATCGAAACAGCTGTACAGTACGTCTTACCTTACGGTTCATGTTTCTCTTGCTCACCAGTCCCCCCCCTCCTTATCAGTAAACAAATCACCCAGTCTGATCAAGTTGGATATGATGATAAATTAGTTTGGCAAAATCAGTCAGAATTTATTTGGTTGCTCTAAATGGTGATGAGTGGTATCATCGTCACACTAAATTCGATTAGGGTGGTTTGACTTCGAAGAAAATGCGGGCAAACATTTCGAACATTTCGTTTTCCATTTCCACGAAACTGGATGGATCACAATTGAGAGATCTAAACAACTGTCTGAGAGATTTTGCGTGATCTCCCGATTTGTGACCGACGTTCTGTGCATCTGTGCTTTTGAACAGATGAATTAATTTGCCAATTGCCCACGGAAGACAAAAATGATTGCTAATTTCTTGATGCGGCTCCCCTGAACCCCAGACACCAGACAACCTTCACTTCATCACGTGACCTCTAGAGGTCAGATAAACATGTGGGCTGTTGGACTACAAAGTACACATCCATCATTTGACCTTCATAAGAAATTTCANGCTGACTGTGCAACGATGCTTGGTTATCACCTTGACTTGAGAATGAAACGGCGTGGTTGAACCGATGTGCGTTCAGAGCACCTCGTTGGTCGAATGGTCACTCGTCCCCCCCCTCCTGACTGATCACCTGTCTTCCCACGCTCTTGCTGTCTTGCATCTTGCTGAGCTCGCTGATAGAATTTGATCGGTTTGCGCGAAACACCTAAGTTGACTTCAACTCGATAAACAGAAATCTTGACGCACTGTTTACTGCGAGATACAGCTACGTCAAGGCTGTTTTTGGCTGTTCGGACGATAGCTCAATAAACTGAAGTATTTTGAACTGACGGTTTGTAGGATTGGCACCACTTCTCTACAGAGGAGCTTTCCGCCAAATGGACCAAAGTGAGCGCCTTCCGTCATTCCACTTGTAACAAAATACCGCGTTGTGCTCTTGTGAGAAACAGCAGGACGGTAGATGTGTTTATAGGAAACAGAAAGTCACAGGTGGTCACGTGGTTGACCTTGCTGAATTACCTCGCGGACCGCAGAAGCGTAAAGTCACAGTCATCCCCAGTAGAGTCCTTAAGGCGTTTTAGCACTTAAATATGACATATTTAGTAATCATCCGACAAATCTCAGCACTTGTGAGATGAGTGCGGCGGGATATAGGCAAGAGACTTCAAGAGGTGGTTTGTGCTGTCTCGTGCATAAAGAAAATAAAAAGGGTTTGATCAGCTGAGGTTAATGGGGTAGTGTTCTTGCGTTCTGCCTGTGGGATCCCACGTTCGATCCGCAGGTGGGACGATGGATTCGTACTACTGATGAGACAGACAGACAGAAAGGAAGTGGCGTACAGGACTTGCACAATGAAATTCACGACATTACCCAGTCAGACCCTTCACTACACTCATTTAGTGTCACATGCACATTTTGCGACAAGGTTTATGGACGTTTACTCATTCCAGATTTTCATACTCGCCATCACTCTTTATCTCGGGAAGAACACACGATCTGATCCGTCTGGGTTCAAACTGAGTTTAACAGGTAGCTCGCATCATCACGTGATCTACACGTTCTGCATCTGACCGGATTACTGGTGTGAAACATGCGACTGCGCTGACCTTGAGCTGGTTCACGTGCTCGTCGTATGTGAAGGTCTGTGAATATTCTAGGCCGAGATAATCAACAGACGGAACCAAACAGCCCGATGAGATGGAAATCGCAAATACGTTCTATAACACTACTGTGGTATATACCCACACGCGTCCATTTCCTAGCTATTAGTAAAAACATCAAAGAGTAGGTTTGATCGATCCATGAAATCCAGCCCCTTCGTTTCAACCGAACACATTGTAAGATGTATGACGTTGAAAAATGTGCTTTTATGTTATTGTATTAACAGTGCTATACTCTGTTTCATTGGTTCTTTTTAGAGAAGATAGGATGCACACGTACACTGAAATGTTGAGAACGATAGATTATTTATTATATTATTTTCGCCTGTTCGCAGCGCTGGCTTAAATTGTTCAGAAAATTTCCATTTTATTGTATTTTTTTCAATTGTGTGAACCGGCTTAAGCTTGGCTTTACATCAGTGAGTAGAATAACAAAGGCAGACCGGAATGACAAATACAATTTTCAATACCCAAATTATTTAAAATAGCTGGGTTGGTTGAACAGTCTCTCAAAACCTTGCGCCCTGTCGCGAGAAATATGTGCTAAGGGGGAAATGATAAAAGCCTTGTAAAAAGCGTTTTCAAGGTGGTGAGAGATGATACGCTGATCAAATGGATGTATAGAAGCAATATTCTGAAAAGATGAATGGGGTCAAAAGGAACGGTACCAGTAGAGGGCACACTGGATTGATATGAGTCTCATACTGACTTAGAATTGCGTAAACGTGGTTTATGATAGCTATTCCATAACAAAATAGCTAAAACTCGTCCGTGAAGTGAGCGTTTAGTGCTTGTGAGGAGGGGGGGGGGTGCTGATTGTCCGTTTACGTTGCTTTGTGATTTAATTCCTTATTTCTATAGGTGAAATCCTTGCTCACAGTTGGGCTATCAAAATACAGTTTAATTTTGTCATTATCGATATTCTTTTCCTTCTTTTTTAAGTCACCGTGTGACTTCTCTTTTGTTTCACCATCTGATCATCGAGTCACTCCGGTAGATACACGTAACCTTACTCTGTGTATGTGTATGTATGTATGTATGTATGTATGTGTTTCTTGCATTGTTCGAAGAGAGCCACGCCTCGAAAAATTCTCTGGTTTGTTTTGACCGTGAGTGACCAACATTTCACACTTATCAGATTGGTGTTCTTGTGCGCGATATCACGTCAAGGCGACCCGTGAGTCCACGTATTCTCCGTGCATCATGCTGTCACTCTATTTAGTACGCCGAAATTCCAAACGCTTCTGATGCACCCAGCTTAGTCACAGGATTTCCACTACAACTGACCAAATCAAAATGTAACTTTGAATATTAGGTATTACTCGTTAAACGAATGTTACGCGTTTTTGAGGCCAGTGAACACGGCTACTAAAAATATTGCATTTCAAGAAAATAACCGGTTGTTACGTATCAATTGAAACAAAATCTTTGTTTATTGTTGATAAAATTCTCCTTTCCCTAACAATGGCTTAAGCCTGTTTGTCATTTGTTTGGAAAACTGATATCCGTCAGGACTACAAAAAGATTTCCCATGAAATTTTAATTTTCGGTGGGACGATTAATCCAGCATTCGAATGTTATCACTCGAGAACCACAAGTTCGTTAGATAAGCGCTGTAAACGGGTGCATTTTCGTGTTGAAAACTTGAAATTGTGAATTTCGACCAAGTAGATATGTCATCAAAGAGTAGTTGTCTTAAAAACATTTTCCAAATACGTTAGAACATTTTGTGTAATATTCTGCGTTGCATTTGATTAAAGTCAAATCCTCTTGTGAATTCACTGAGTGAGCGTTCTGCATGACAAGTGTTCAAAATTGCGATGTTCTCGGTAAAGTAGAGGTGGAGATACACGTGAATGCTGTACGACAAATGAGGAGTCGTATAAGAGTTTCTAGGGGTATAATTGATCGATCAACTACAGTATATGTACATGTCTGTCCTCCACTTACCTGATTACGGGTGGATGAGACAGCAAGCTGCTCCGTTCAGTTGTAACGTTCATCCACTCACCAAAGAGACTTAAGTTTGTTTCAGCTGTGCAAATACAAGCGTGTTTCTTCACCCCTACACCTACTTCTGANCTTCTGAAAATAGGTTCGACTTTCATGGATTAGAGTGAATGAGAATGGGCCGGATATTCTGATCACTAACGATTATTTACCAATCGATGATGGCAAGATTCTTCCCATTCACCTGACCATGTGGTTCGGAGAGCCCTCAAAGTTCTGCCTTGACTTCAAAAGGGTTTCTCGCGATCGGTTCGTGGACAATTTGGATTTCGGTTTGTTCTAACAGTCAATTTGAGATTTCAGAAACGCCCTGGCGCGAGCTGTTTATTTTCCATGACTCTGGTAATACTTGCTTGCACATTACCACTAGATTTATTCCCTAAATTTTGTTGGATGCATGCAATGATGGAATCAGTGTGAAACACTCCAACATGAAATAATAGCTCTAGGCCAATTTCGTGTGCTTCACGCAAGCGATGCTCGCGCAAGAACCAGGCTAGTCTTAGACCTGATGGAGGTTGTTCCGATCACATTTTTACTCTTTTTCAAATTTTGGAACGCAGACATTTTCTTTGTAGAACTTCAATATCTGTCGTCCTCTATCTGAAAACTGCGTTCGACTCACTAAACCACTCAATACTCTGGTACTGCCTTTCCCGAGACGTTTACTCCATTATAGGATCTCTTTATCCTAATAATCGAAGCCAAGTCTAATCTTACAGCACTTTCACATTCAAGTACACCTCGGAAGATGGTGTTTCTCAGGGTTGCCCTAAATCTCTCCCTTTCTATCCAACTTTTGATTAGATCCACTTCTTGAAACTATCCTGTCCTCGTGCTAGAATCCATATGCTTCCAAGTGAAAAGCTGTTTGATCAGGAGTATGCGGGTGATATTACACTGCTTATTGAAGTTGAAAGCATTTCTGGATAGCTTGAGTTCTAATGTATCCGTGTTTGGCATGCGTTCCGCACCTTTTAAGTGCAAAATGTTGCTATAACACCGGGTTGGTTCAGCTCCTAACCTCACTCTGACTGGGGCAGTAATAACGAGTGGATAGATTTTGCTATCTGAGGAGCTAAATTTCCCCTGGCGGACTCATTAGGAATAAAGTTTCGGCAAGCGCACAGGGGGCTAGATTGGCATTTGTAAAATTGAGAAACCTGTGGCAACGTCCCGACATCCCGTTTTCTGTCAAGGTTCGAGGGTACGCAAGAGCAGTTTGACCAGTACTGCTACACGGCTACATGGCGATTACGAAAGTGGGATAGAATGTCGGTGTTCGAACACAGCTGTCTACGCCACATTGTACGAGCCTGGTGGGACAACCGAATAAGCATTGCTGAGGTTGGGCACAGGTAACCGGGGCCGTGCATGCGAGCAAGTGCTCCACCTCCACAGGTTGTTTGGGCTAGGTCTCTGAGCAGATTTACACGACGCGAGATGTTTGACAATTCAGGTAGTGGGCTGAAAAACCATAAGGTTTTCAGTCTCAGACATGGTATGAGGGTATGAAAACCCTGACCGAGAGATTTGGTCACATAGACTGCCTTAGACTTCTTGGATAGGGACATCGGGATCAT
>UZAN01052155.1:5039-17970 GCA_900618425.1 Echinostoma caproni | reverse complement strand
AGTCCTGTGCAACCTGACCTGACCTGAATTTGAATTTGACTTGAATATTTTTTGCGCTACGCGGGGTGTAATTAATTATTTTAGAAAGTATTTTTCCGTTTTGTTGGATTTGGGTGTTTGTACGAAATTATCGTTAGGGCTTTAGTGTTATTAGTTTATTAGTTTGCTGTATCCAAACCATGACACAGTCAGGGAAACCCAATCCTATTAAGCAGCACTCGATAATTTTGAACGCTTTCATTTTCACCTGCCCACCGTTTTCCCATAAAATCTCTGTGTGGTTTCCGGTTGTCCAATCGCGTTTCCCTACTCGGGGTTTCATCCAGTCTAAGTTCCATTATGTAGTGCAGGCTTTACCTTTAGATGATATCCTCATTGTCAGCACAAAGGCATGTGCTTTGCACCTTCAAAGTGCGAAGTGATGCTACAAGACTGGGTGTCGCCGTGTCCTGTTCTGAAACTAAACGGTCAGGAATTAGCTGAAGTCGGGTGCTTCTCGTATTTAGGTGGCTGCGTGACCAACGACGGTAGCGCATGAAAGGAGATAACCGCCCACATTTCGAAGGCTCGAGCAGCGTACGCATGACGAAAACACCTATGCCAGCGACCTGACGTTTCACTGAAGTTGAAAAGTCGCGTATACTGCGCCACTGTACGATCAGTTCTGCTTTAAGATTGTGAGACCTTGAATTTCCGGATAGGAGATATCCATCGCCCGGAGGTCTTCGTTAATCGGTGCTTACGTAGTCCGGTTCAATTGAGATGGAGCGAGCGGGTTAGTAACTTAAAAGTAGGTCGTCTGGTGTTTGGGGCCGCATAGAGCAAAAAGTCGCTATCACGTTGAGTTCAGCCTAGTAAGCTCCCCTGGTTAAGACACATTTTCCGTATGTCTAACGGTCGCCTACTGCACCACACCTTGTTTGCAGTGGCCGCTCCAGACTGGCTAGAGACAAGTGGAGGCCAGTAGATAAAGTGGGGACGAAGCATTTTGAAATGCTGGGAGCGATTAGGTGGAGTAGATGTCTCCCATCTTTCTGATTGGAGTCAGAAAGACTCCGTAACTCGATGGTTGGAGATACTGACGGTCATGGTAGCAAACCGACAGCAGTGGCGCTCTTGTTATCATTTCTTATCAGACCGGAATGCTTGAAATAATGTGTATGCATTGTGGAACTGTGTACTCTGTATGTTGACCATATAGGATCTCTTTCTTTTCCCGTCCCTAAAAGTAGGTCCAATCCATATCTTCCTTACACATCTTCACTTGCCTTTGTATGCCTTATGAGTTTTTGGCAGTAATCAGTGAAGTTCGCTTCACTGTATTCCGCTGTACGATGGTGAACCTAGCGGCCAACCAGAAGCATGGATGCTTCTTCTTTTTATCAAACAATGATTCTCGTAGGTTTATGTGCACAGATAGACCGAGTAAGTTGTGTTTATTATAGAGGCCTACTTTCTTGCCCCTTCACTCAGAAGAGCCTCACTCCCCAACTGAAGTACGCATTCTTACTTTATGTGTATTTTGAGCCTGAATAGGATAGTCGAAGTTCTCTCCCTTCGGGTTGTCGCTTCAAGTCTCAATCATTTCGCTCCTGACGATTTCCGTTGTTTCAGCTTTGTGAAGGATATCACGTTTCTTCGAACGGTATTTGCACTTGGAAAGATGTCACAAATGCATGCTGTTTCCGATGAGTGCGATGCGACCGTGTTGAAATTTCCTAAAGGTATGTTTCAGTTTTTCGTTCATTAACGCTGTAACAGAGTTCGAGACTGCCGATACACTCATGTTAGCTGAGGTGAAACTGCTCCTTGAACACAGGTAATCGTAAGTGTTATCCTTCCTAGATTGATGCTTACTAACTCAAACAAATGCAGTAATTTCCACCACTGGTTAAACGTTTGAACTGTTTTTTTTCCACACATATGCTAAGACGTGGTTTCAGTTTCTGCAGCCAGTAACCAAGCACTTTCGTGCACCGGTTTGGGTTGCTGTCTTTTGGCTGCCCATTTGGATAACGGGACCTAGGTGACCGAGCCACCTTTTTAGCATTTTCATGCCCGCATACCAAGTCTTCGTTTGACCGCCGTTGACTTTTTACCAACCGCTATCTGTTTCGACAAACATCGCTCGTCGTGGCAACCTATCTGGTGACATGCGTAACACATGCCCCAACCAGAGTAATTTATGGAGGTCGAGCACTTGCCTCAGTGGGCGACTGCGATTACCTAAAACTCTGTGCCTAACCTCAGCATTGCTCGTCCGGTTATTCCACCAGACTCATGCAATGCGACGTAGACAGCGGTGTTCAAACACCAATAATCTATTTTTATCCTGTTCCCGTAATGGCCAAGTCTGTGCACCGTAGAGCAGCACTGGTCGAACTTCTGCTGCATATAATTGGCCCTTCACAGACAGCCGGATAGTGCGACGATGCCACAGATGTCTTAAGTTGGCAAATGCCAACCGAGCCTTTTGTGCGCGCGCCGAAACTTAATCTGTGACCCGTCCGCCAGGTGAGATATAGCTGCCCAGATAACAAAATTTGTCTCTTTCCTCTACTACTTCCCCAGTCAGAGAGGTTTGGGGCTGGACCAACCCAATCTTGTGGCAGCATTTTACACTTTGAAGGTGCAGAACGCACACCGAACATGGCTACACTAGCACTCAAACTATCCAGAAAAGGTAAGAAACTGAGGTAAGGCGTCGCGTATTTGGTAATGATTCCATGGATAATTAGTTGTTTCATCGAATTCAGATTAGTCGGCTTCGTTGGTCAGGACACGTATTGCACCTGCCCATCCATCGTCTATCGCACCGCGTCTTATTCGCGGTTGCAGCCCTAGGTTGGAAGAAACCGCGTGGAGGTCAACAGATGACGTGGAAACGAGGCACGAAGAAACGCACAGCGATTAGGTGGAATCGGTGTCTCCCGTCTTCCAGATTGGGGTTCAAAAGACTGCAACTGGCTGGTTAAAGACACTGAATGGTATGGCGACTGACTGACAGCAGTGGCGTTCTTGTTGTCATTTCTTATCAGGTCAGAATGCTTAAAAAGGTATGTCTGCACACTTAGGTTGTGTACTCTGTGCAGAGGTTCACTTTATTTGCCTCCCTCCAGTTAGACCCAATCTCTCCCTATCTTGTGCTTTATCACTTGATTTGTGTACATTGTGAGCTTGATAGCGATCTATGAAGTTCGCTTCACTGTATTTAGCTGTACTATGATGATAAGAAAAGCTTGCAACTTACCTGGATCTGCACTTAGTAGCACAACATCGTCTTCATACTCTTGATCAGACAGTCTGCTACCTGGGAGTAAATCGATGCAGATAGATGCAACTACTGGAATCAAATGGCTACAAAAATTTAGACAACAGTCAACCTGGGCAACACGGCAGCCCTCTTCCAACTTATTCGATCAGCATCGAGCAAGAAATAGGTCACCCACTCTGTGCTGCACAGTGCCTCCGGCGAGCTCATTTGTGATGCGCAGAGATAATGACTCGATGAGTGAAACACTTTAATCTTTTTCTCAATCGCCCTCAAATCCAACTTCCGTATGCACCCTCCTCGCCATCTTCGCCTTACGAAGCTAACTGCGTTCCGCCATCAGTACGAAAAATCTCAGATATCATCAGCCATCTCAAGCCACGGAAATCTCCCGGTGAGAACGCTATACCCGCCGAAATCTATGCAAAGTGTTCTTCCGCCATTTTAAACGCTCCTCATAGCTTACTGTGTGCAATCTGGGAAACCAAAATTTGCCCAACTGACTGGACGACATCGGTTTTACTACCTTTCCCTAAAAAGGGTGACAAATCAGTGTGCGAAAACTACAGGGGCATCAACTTACTTGACGTGGCGGCCAAGGTTTTTGCACAACTTTTGCTGAACCGCTTTGCTGCAGCAAGGCACGCACGCACTCGTCCCAACCAGAAAGGATTCCGTCCCGGTGTGGGCTGCGTCGATAAAATATTCACTCTACGTCGACTCTTGGAACATCGCCACAAGTTTCAACAACCGACAACAGTCTGCTTCATCGATTTCCGCGCGGTATTCGACTCCGTAGATCGCGAATTCCTCTGAAGTATAGTTCTGGCCGATGGTGTCCCAGTCAAACTTGCCAACTTATTGAGATCCTACTATTCTAACACTAGCGCCCGAATCCGTGTCTACGGAGAGGAATCTTGCCCGTTCGGGTTAAGATCTGGAGTGCGACAGGGGTGCCCAATGCTGTTCAACTTTGCCGTGGACTGGATAATGTGTCGTTCGATGGAAGCATATTAGGGAGCTCAAATCTCTCCGAACTTAGGGCTCACCGACTTAGAATTCGCGGATGATATTGTCGTCTTTGGCAAGGACATGTTTAACCCCCTAGTAATCGTTGACCGCATCAGTCGCCAGGCCTCCGAGATCGGCGTAGAGGTGAACACATCGAAAACCAAAACCTTTGCGACAGTCCCGATTGATCCCGAAAATGCTTTACTACGGTGAGCGGATCGAATCCGTCGAAAGCTTCAAATACTTGGGCTCAACCATTCTCCCCAACGGCCAAGCTAAAGACGAGGTGTAAATGCGCGTCGATGCTGCAAGAAGGGCGTTTTTACAGTTGAAGAATCCCCTTTAGCGCAGAAATGAAATCAGCCTCAAGACAAAAATCCAAGTTTTCTACGCAGCAGTCCGTCCTGTTTTGCTATACGGCTGCGAAACCTGGCCACTCAGAGAAGAAGACTGTCACAGATTAGAAGTCCTCGATCACTGGTGCTTAAGAATCACTCTGGCAGTATGATGGAGGGATCAACTCCTAAATGAAGTGGTCAGAAATCGGTGTTTTAATCTTGTACAGCTGAAGACGCTGATGCAACGGCGGCGACTACAGTGGTTTGGCCACATTCTTCGTAAGTCCGGTAACGACCTGAAAAAAGCTGTCTTGGCACTGCCTCCCTGCCCGAACTGGCGCTGTCGACACGGTGGACAGCTGAAAACCTGGCTTGACATGGTATGACAGGATACTGAAAACCTTGGTCACCGTTCCGTCTACGGCGTTCGCCAACGGAAGTCAAGCTGGATCACAATCTGCGCTGATCTTGCCACAGATAGCCGAGCATGGGCAGCGGCAATTCGAGATATCCATGAAGCCGGCTTATTCTCTCCCAGGAGCCAGCCACCGTAAATGAAAAAAATGATACCGCTATCCTAGCACGAGGATAGGACTGTTTTAAAAATTAAATCTACCACGAAGTTAATTAGAAATGGAGAGAGACAGGGCAACCTTGTGGAACACCACTTAAAGTACTGAACTTCGGTGAAAGAAAGAAAGAGTGCCGTAAGCTCGGACTCGGCTTCGATCATTAGTATAAAGGGATCGTAATATTGAAGTAAACTTCTAGAGCACACCTTTTAGAGCGAGGCCGCGCCAGGATTTGAAACGGTCGACTGAGTCGGAAGCCGCTTTCAGATCGAGCAAAATAGAAAGGGTGGGCCTACGAAAGTAGTATCTGCGCTCTAGAATTTGACGAAGAGTGAAGATATGGTCGATACATCTTCGACCAGGTATAAAACCAGCATGATTCTCACGTGTGCACTCCTCACTCTCGGCAGACAATCGACGGATTACAATACGAGCAAAAAGTTTAGTGATGGTGTTGATTTAATTAGTTCTTCATTGGTTTTCACAAGAGGATCTGTCGCCTTCCCTGTAAATGGTTATGATCACCGATTCAAACCTTTCCGTTGGAACCTCCCCCCTCCCACACAGCCCAGGAGTTTCGTTAACTCCAAAACCAAAACTGAACCTCCACCCTTAGAAACCGATGGGACAGTACGTTGGGGCTGGAGGCCTTATATCTTTTGAGATAATTTACTTCTCAAGTAACCTTCATTTCAGATGGAGGACTGATGTCAACTGGCAGTATTTGCTCATTTGAAGCGAGTATAGGGAAGTCTCATGTCGAAGGGGTTCCGCTGAACTGTAACTCAAAATTTTCTGCCCAAAGTTCAAGACGGTGTTTCTGAATATGAATCAGTGTGCCGCTAAACTCCTTTTGGTTTTTGGTTTGATCTTGCGTCAGAATCTGCCGTTGTTTTCATTGACATTTGAATCGCTTCCTTAATTGACGTCCAGTGTTCATAGAGTTTTCCGGCTGATGGTTGAAAAACCCCAATACATACACAAGATGGTTGAGCTGAGAGGCGATCTGATAGTTCCACTTCGAAGGCCGATTTGCAACCGCTGCTGACAATGTATTGTGAGCATTCATTCCTGGTGGCTTTTCTGCGGTTGTTTACTAGGCGTAGGGAGAGTCTGGCTCGTAGCAGAGCATGGTCCGTGTCCACCGGTGTTATCTTCAATAGATCCTCGCCAGCGGTGGTTGACGATGAGGTCGATTTGAGTCCAGCGCTGTGAAGCGGTTGGCGGTCTCCATGTAAGCCGGTGTCGTTTCTTGTGAGAGTAGTTGTTGCCTGACAGAAACAGTCTGTGGTCAGCGCAAAGTTGGAGTAGGCGTTCTCCATTGTCGGTCCGGTTAGCTGGAATTGCATAAAAACCAATTAGCCATTCTGATTCCTCCAGCGGTACCAATGGAGCATTGAATTCTCCAGCGACTGCTGACCGAGCACCTTCGCGCAGTTGAGAGATCCCTGTAGAATTCATTCTTCATTTCAGGCGAACTGCAATCAGTCGATGCATGCGTAGATACGACGAATACGCGATTTGGAGTACGCTGACGACATGGTTTGCTTGTTAGAATCTATGAAGGATGCAAAAAGCGCACTTGACAGACCAGCAAGTTCTGTTGCTCCGTTCGGCATGTGCTTTGCACCTTCAAAATGCAAAGCGATGCTGAAAGACTGGGTGTCGCCGTGTCCTGTTCTGAAACTAGACGGTCAGAAATTAGCTGAGGTTGACTGCTTCTCGTATTTAGGTAGCTGCGTGACCAACGACGGTAGCGCATGAAAGGATATAACCGCCCGCATCTCTAAGGCTCGAGTAGGGTACGCAGGACGTTTCACTGAAGTTGAAAAGTCGCGTATACTGCGCCACTGTACGATCAGTTCTGCCTTAAGATTGTGAGACCTTCAATTCGCGGGTAGAAGACACCCGTCGTTTAGCAGTGTTCGACAATCGATGCTTACATAGTCTGGCCGAAGTGGAATGGAGTGAGTGACTTCATAAGCTAGAAGTAAGTCTTCGGGTGTTTAGGAATACATCAAACAAGAACTCGCTATCGCATCGAATCCAGCTCAATAGGCTCCGTTGGTTAGGACATGTTTTGCGTATGTCCGACGGTCGCCTACCGCAGCGCGCCTTGTTTGCAGTGGCCGTTACAGGCTGGAGAAATTCACGTGGAGGCCAGCAGATGACATGGAGACGAGGCATAAGGAAATGCACAAAACGATTAGGTAGAGTAGATGTCTCTCGTCTTCCGGGTTGGGGTCCTAAAGACTCCAAAGCTGCATGGTTGGAGACACTGAAGGTCATGGCTGCGAACCGATAGCAATGGCGAGCTTGCTGTTACTTCTTATCAGACCAGAATGCTTGAAATGGTATGTATGCACAGTTGGACTGTGTACTCTATGTGTTGACCATAGAGGTTCGCTTTCCTTTCCCGTCCCTAAAAATAGACCCAATCCTTGTCCTCCTTACACATTCTCACTTATCTTGTATGCATTATGAGGTTGACATCGATCAGTGAAGTTCGTTTCACTGTATTACACTGTATAATGATGATGATGGTGACGTTTCGTTCTGTAGCTGCTGGTTTGCACTGAAGCATCTAGACGTACAGCGCAGTCAGCTACTAACCGAGATCCAGTCTAGGAGTGAACGCTGGGCCTAGACACAGCGCAATCCCAGCACCAGCAACACCGCATGCGTCGGCTACTGAATCGTCTGACACATGGAGAGTGGAGCGTGAGGATGAGGTTGGATCTGGAGAACGCAGGGAGATGAGTGAAGTAGGGTCTTGTATGCTTGTTTCGGAGACACAGCATACATCTAAATGGAAAGTTTCAAGGGTTCTAGCTAAGGCAGCTTGTTGAACGATCTAGTAGAGTGTGCGGACATAAATGCGGCTAAGTAAACAAGGTATTTCGGTTTCAAAAATCTGATAGCCTCATTAGTTGAACACTGAGTGATATCCCATGAGGGGGGGGGGCAGGATGCATCTCCTAAGGTTTGGAAATGAGAAGAGGAAGTGGACTGTCGAGGGAGATGGTTTTTCAAATGGATGCCTAAAACTTTGGGGCACGGCATACTTCGTGGTTGTCCACACCGATGAAGGGGCTTTTCTTTGTGAACCCCAACGGGGTCCTTGGATTCAAAAGTCTGACCCACAAGGCAGTGGAGCGTAGATCTAACGCGGGAGCGTAAACGAAGCACCCGTGTGGGAGCTTCTGGAAACCTGTCACGCAAGGCCTGTGGATTTCGGTAAGGTTTTTGTTCGGGGGTGCGTTGTTTGACCGTCCGATTTTCGGGATTGGCCCTTAGCCTCATGCACCCAATTAGATAAGTCTATCGTGGACGCGACAGCACTTAATTGACTGGGGGCTGCACAACTTGGGCGGGTGGTAGCTGTCCAATGAAGTGCGAAGACTTCCTTCACCGTCGGGAGGAAGCCCCAGATATCCCGCCCCTACGTCCTTCTAATGGGGTTTTCAACCGGTAAACTGCCTCGTGTTTTTTTGCTGGAGTGACCTCTCCAGGGGCTGGTGTGGATGAACAAAGGAAGCCAGGAGGTGCCCAAGCAGCTGGCCTTGTGAGATTGGTCTTTGTCTGGCCTCTACTCATTGCCCTTTCAGGTATGATTGAATCTACGGCTTTGGGGAGCCATCTTGTATAGCTCGCAGGGTCTTCTAGGCATGGAAGCCATCACCTCGTCAAGGTGTAGTCTTGTCGTGATGGTAAGGCGTGGTTAGGAATCGTTGATTAGTTATTCGCTGTCCCCATACTGTATCACTGTGTGATATCATACGAGCCGCGACACTCCCGATGCTTTCAACATTCTCTCATGAATCAGATTGGTCTTCAATTACCTTTTTGTACAAAATTTCTCATCAAGTAGTTTGTCTCTTTTTATCTATCTTTTTTGTGTTGCATATACTATACTTTGATTGTCTCCGGTATTTGTTTGCATCGCTTGAAGATTGATTCTCTTGCTGACCTGAGTACAAAGGCCGATGAAGTGCATCCAGTCTCTCTTCAACTGAGTGTTTATCGCTCCCTGATGGTCATGTTATACACTCTTTTCTCGCTTTTTCTAAAGTGTGTTCAGTACAGTCACTCGTAGATCGAATATTGGCAGGTCTCCCATTTCCGAATATCCTTAGTTCACTTTCAGTGCATCTAGTCATGAAGCATGAACTTATCTCAGGCCTAGGGAGAGATCTAGCAGAACGTGGTAAAAGCCACCCCGACGATATACCCAAAGTCGATCCATCTCGTCTATCAGGGTGGCAATCATTATATTTCACATGTTTCTCGGTCCAGGTTGTATAATCTTTATAACAGAAATAAAACCATGGATTGCTCGTTAACGGCATACTATCAGGTCATCCAAGTTAAACATGCTTATTTTCTTGGCGGAGCCTTTAGCTATCCAAAACCTGACTCGCAGGACGGAGATCAGTGCCCACAGTTTATTGGGAACCGATGTCCAGGTCATCCGTTCCTACACCCTTTGGACGGGGTCGAACGTCCGATCGGCTCGATACACCTCAATACCCAATCGAGTCAGTCAACANAGTCAACACTGTCATAACCAGGGTGTGTATTTGGTTCTTACGACTCTTAGTTGGTTTAGAATCAGTTTTATTAGCCAACTATCCTAGGTACATTGCCAGTGGTTCGCGGATCCGGTAATGGCCCCGGATGTTAGCTTTTCGTCTTTCACTTTGGTGGGGGAAATTTGCCACCCGGAAGCCGTGAGGCCATTTAGGACACTTGTTTGTATGGGAGCACTTTGTGAGGTGCTAGTGAAAAACCAGTCACCACAAAGGTCACCAACCTCCAACCATAATGACACTTTCGTAGACTAAGTAGGAGAAGTAGCAACTCACCCGAGTCCCTTGGGGACTTCCCTTCAGAATTTTCTTTTCTCCTGCGACTGACCTCTTGTCAGTAGCTAGAAAAGTGCTTCCCTTTTTATTACATGTTTGTGTGATGGACGGGTTGGACCCCATAGTTACGAAGACCTATTGTTCAGTCATGGAAGCCGACAATCTAAGCCCCGGGACTGCAAGTCGCAAACCACACCCGGTTAGGCGTGGTGTTCAACCGCAACAGCAAAACTGCCTACCACCATTCCTAGTAGATAAAAGTCATATCTCTGTAGACCGCTCGATGTATTTATGACAAACATGATGTAAATCGAAGTGGTATACCACATAGTCACTGGAAATACTATACGATGGGTATCGGGAGAGGACATCCATCTGAAATACAACTGATTATTTTCTGCACTTGAACAACAAATGTTGTAAGCAGGACAAAAGACAATTATGCCGTTCTTGGAGACAAGGAATTTAAACGTCGCCTTTCGTTAGATTTTTAGCTTCATCTAGTGAGGCATACTTGAGGCTCTTTTGCCAGATTTCGAGAGTTCATGGAAGTGCTCAGATCGACTAGCTTCGTAGAGTGAAATCCGCGGTAATAACGGTAGTGAAGGAATGAAGAGGCAGTCGCACAGCAATCGGAAAGTAATTGAAGGAGTGATGTTAGGGAAATTCGGCCAGTTTTGCTATACGGTGCAGAAACTTGGCCGTTAGGGCAACAGGATAAAGATAAACTGCCGATGTTTGAACACCGCTGTCTACGCAGCATTGCACGAATCTGGTAGGGCAGCCGCACTAGCAATGCTGAGGTTAGGCGCAGAGTTGGGGTTAATCTGGGTTGCTCATTGGAGCAAGTGGTCGCCCTTAGGTTACTTTGCTTGCTTCATTTGTTACGCATGCCACCAAATAATTGGCCACGGTGCGTGGTGTTTATCGAGTCAGGGGTTGGTTGGAAAAATCCAAAGGTGGTCAAACTGAGGCCTGGCACCAGGGTATAAAAACCTCAACCAAGAGACTCGGTCGTATAGGTTGCGTTAACCTCCCTGGATGGAGACATCGGGATCATTCTAAGTGTCGCGTTTCGTGCGTCTTCTCAGTTTGTTTGCAAGCTTAGTCCCCTGAAATTCCCGATTTTCTATTCGACTCTACTTTCAGCTTTCCTGTCTTTCTCCTACTGTTCATCCAAATGGGCAGCCAAAATGCAGCAATCAAAGCGGTCGCATGAAAGTGCATGGTTAGTGGTTGTACATACTGAAACTGGAACATCCTCTGTCTGCTCCACTGTACATACATTGCTCTCTTCTATCCACTGTACAGTGAGTGACTCCGTATGATGTTCGGTGATTGCAACCTCGCATTAATTCACTTCTCTTACCAGTCCGTGAGCATGTGCTCCGAAATCAGTTTCAGTGTTCTGTTTGCCATTTACGTACGCTACAAGGTCTCTCTTACTGCAATTCTATTCGGACAGAAATAGTGCATATCATTTTTTCAATAAATACTCATAAAGAAAACGATTTTCCCGTTGTTTCTCTCGTGATGAAAACTCACTGTTCATTTCCATCACGGGGCTTATTGACCGCTTCGATAACCATCTAATCAAATAATCCATATGTTTCTTTTATCACTTCACACTAGGAAAGAGCAAAATGAGACGGCAACAATCCACGAGTTGGAGATGTCCCAGGTGTTTACAAAAACGCTGAACTATGCTACACAATTTTCCAAGTTCAATAATCGTGAAACAATCGAAAGCGTTCGAGCGTATGTGCCGTTTTCAACTATTTGATGACCCCATTCATATTAATCATCTTTTAGTCTGCTGTCTCAGAAAAGGCTACATTCATTCGAATTGTCCTCGGTCGCTAACCTGTTGCCGGACACAGCGGAAGAAGTGAAGGCTCTCATTCCCAGTCTGGATTGTTCCCGGTTCACCGAAGAGGAGTTGCAGCAAATGCTGGATGAGATCCAATCCAAACGAAGTTTTCAGGCCTAATGAACGTTCCATCCTGTGCATATATTCGTATCCTCAATACACTCTTTTTACAGAAGCGGCATTATGACTGCAAACAATCGTTTGGGAGAAATGCTCATCATATAATCCTGTCATATGCGGTTGTCGTATATTTAACTTGCTCTTACTTGGCAATGAGTTAGCTTCATGGGTCATTCCATAATTAGTCATGATTTCTTTTTTGGACATCTGCGGGTTTCCAGAGCAGAATGAATGCTTGCCAGGCATGAACATTTCCTCGGATATTGGTAGTGACCGTGGACGGCTATTCGTTTTAGCCACTCTCACCCGATTCACAGTGAACCACCTCAATGGTTGTCCTCCACGATCCGTAGACGCTCTCTGTGACGTACAGCTTGTAATTTCTCACAAAAATATCTGATGATACGACTGCCAACATTTGCTGACCGATCCAAAAGTTGGCGTAATATCGAGCCAACACATTTAAAAGGGTGTCCGAATATACCATCATTATACATTGTAAGAAAAACACAGTAGCGAACAAGCTCAGTTGCGATGATTCTTCTACAGACTAATACGTCGTGATTTATATCAAACTGTTTAGTCGGAAGGAGAAATCATGTCAAGTTGAAAAATAAATAATCAACATTCCAGTTCCATGATCGGATGTTGCTCACACCGAAGCTCGAGTGTTCCTACGAATTGCTTTTAGGAGTATAGGTGGAGGGTCTTGTAAAACTGCGTCATGTTTTAGTTATCCGCAAATATACTACTCTCACTACCGGTTTTAATTGCTGTATGTACCTCATCGAGAGCTCAGAGGAGGTGCCGAGGGGCTGTCGAACTCTATAAGCAAACTAGCTTAGTCCTTGGCCTCATTTTTAACTAACAGGTTTATGGAACCT
>UZAN01052153.1:0-11764 GCA_900618425.1 Echinostoma caproni | reverse complement strand
GGACGTACGTTAGGCGAAAGCCTGTTTTCGTCCTAGAAACCTGACCTGACCTAACCTGACTGCTCAGCGTGACTACATGGTTCTTTTGGTAATACTTGCACCAACTGGTGTCTGCCTGTCTGCGTGCTGACGCACCGCTTGCCCACCGGGATTCGTTTGCACAAACATCATGGAAATAGAATATCTATTTAATTCACTGTTTGTGTAAGTATTGACTTATACTGGATACAACAACGCGTTACAGCGAGATACAATACTTGGTTGCTAAAACTATTATTTATGTTATTGAACTTATTTACGTACATCAGTTGAATCATTATTAAACTGTAAATTTTCGTCTGGGAGCCTGATATAGAAATAAGCATTTCGTGTTCAACGTGTAGTTAAATTCCAAGAGGCAATTGTGGAGCAACATTGTAAGTTAATTGCAAAGCATACCACAGACGTGATCGTAGCCACTGAAGTAAAAAAAAATCAACAATAAAAATGTGGTGATGGCATTTAAACAAGAAAAGTGGCCTGCGCCAACGTTCTGATTCCTAACAAGATGGAAACAGTTTGGCGAATGTGAGTTCTAGTATATATGAACTGGACTCCTTTTACCACTGAATTGTTTACATTTGTTGTTTAAATTTACAAAAAAAACCCACGAGAATATCATTGTAACTGGAACCCGCCACGTTTCATATTGGTGTCAGATTTCTGCGAATGTGTATGACACCGAAATCAATTCTCCTCATTTGACACAATTTGATTACGTAACTGAGATTTGTGCATTATCTACTGGTCACTTCAGTCGATTTCCCCTGAATATTTTACATAATTTGGTATGATTTTGGGTTTGGTATGCATTTTTGTTTTCCTCAACATCCGTTTCAACTTTCTGAAGTTCCTTGCTTCATATGATGAAGTGGATATTATTCCTATTCAGGAATCTAATATTGCCCTTTCTCTGGTTGTGGCTTTGACCCAGTTGCATTTCCTAGTGGTCCATGGTAAAACCGCTGCCGTTGGTATTGTCTTCCATGTTAAATTGTCTGTCTAACTGTTCCAACGGACACCGTACAATTTTTTGCAAAATGTTCTCCAGCATTCATTCTCGTTATTCCTCTAGTGGATGTGTACATATAAAGATTGAGTCATTTGCGGAAGTGCTAAATGATGTCCTACCTTTTGGTTTGTCTTTCTTGTTGACAAACCGGATCATAAAAGGTAAGATGGATGTGAAAAGATAGTGTTCCGAAGTTGTGCCTAGACAGACAAATATGATCAACTTTTGTAGCTCTAGCGCTTGATATGCCACAATTCTGTTGATGGTTCGAGTAGAGTACACGCGTCATGTACAGTGGAGTGGGCTGAGTGAGCAGCTTGAACAAACCAAAAGAACTAAAGATTTTGAAAAACGTAAAAAATGAGATTAGCGAAAATTACGCATGGAGGGACACCGAGACAGAGCCAAAGATAAACATGAATGCTCGGTGACACGACGAGATGTAAATTCTCTATTTCTCTCTGTTTGCAGATAGAAAGAGAAACCGATCATTCGCAGAGGTGGACGCACACTTGAGAGCACACTACCAAGGGAATTCTGGATGCGTGATTGGCCTGTGGCCACTATCAGTCTTGTGGAACCTGACCCGACCAGATGAACACAAGTACCAGTGAAAATATTACTCACAAACATATGAGCATGCCATTCTGCTTTTGAATTTATTTTCTCGCAGTTCAAGGCTTTTACCTAAGGCGAGCTCTTTCATGTACAGCAACGTTACCTGATTTTTTTGTTTGTAATTTTCAATAAAATCATAGCCCATTTAACCTTTGACGCGCGTCTTTTGAAAGTTCCGTTGTAAAGTGAGTTCTAAGTTTCATTGACTCCGAATATACAATACTTTCAAGATGACCGTCCCTTCAACTGTAGATTAAAAGTAGTAGAATAGTTATTATCCATGTGAATAGGTACTTTATTGACCAGCGATGAATTTTTTTCAAGTACATGGTACATGAGTTTTTCTCTCTGTCCTGTCCTAGTCGAGTCGTTATCACATGACGAATAATGACCCTTGAAAATCGATGTATTAGACAAAAATATGTATGAAGAAGGATTCTGCAATATATTTTAAGGAGAATTTGTTTCACATCGGCGCCGTTATCCGTTGATGTTTCTTAATTTTGTTATTTCGGCGTATTGATTTACTTTGCAGTGGTTTCCCATAGCGTGGAGTGTAATAAGCTGGTAAAATCCATGGGCTTATTCTTCCCCACTGTTCCCCTCGCTCGCTGGAAGCAGGCTTAGAGGTGACCTCATTCGCTCTTTCATCGTAAGAAATTGCTAAACATGTACCGCGGTGAAAACTAGGCCCTCAATAATAAAAGTAAAAACTGCTAATAGAAGGATCAAAGCAGATGTCTTAGAGCTCAGAGTCGTAAACGCATGGAATAGAGCTCTTGCAAAGGCATGGTTCAATGCTGTCCAATATCACTTTTCTCATGACTTCCTACTGTACAGATCCCCGCTGATACTCCCATTACATCTCCTCGATTTCCCCTTGATAAATTACTATACATCGTTCATTTTTGTTGGCTTCAGTCCCTTTTCCCTCATTTACTCAGAGGAAGTTAGTTTACGGTTTGTTATTTGTTCGTTTTCTGTCTCCAACTTACCGATAAACCTTGCAACTGATTGGCGATATCACTTGCAGACCAACCCGACTACTACCAACTATCGGGCACTCAAATTGTGCAACAATGGCTCACGTTCTCGGCAGCCTGCGATTTCATGGGCTCTAGCCGCAACTCGTGAGACCTGGCCGATTTAAAAGGTCCTTATTTTAAAGAAATCGGTTCAAGGTTTGTTTGTCAGTGTAACATTGCCAGTGAGTTTAGGCAAATACAAGCTACTTTTCCCGGGAGGGTGCACAATGAAAGTCCTCAGCTCGCCAAATTATAGCCTGCAGGGGAGTATGACGTTGTAAAATCTGTATTCCATTGAGGTTGATTGACCAGTTTAGCGAACTGTACGCTATTTAGACGAGACTATTCCTCCAAGTTTCCCAATACACCTTGTTCAGTGAAGCCGGTGATCACTAACAACCGGGAAAATCTGAGTTTTGTTCGTTTGCCTCTTGGTTGATTTGGAATCAGGGTTTTATCCAGTTGAAGTATGTGGTTCAGCGACTTGGCTATAGCCCTGTTTGCTGGTTTTTCTTCCTCTCACCTCGGTAGGCTACATCTCCGTCACGTAAATGCCGTGATTGTGGCTATAATTACAGGGTTTGAGACGTTTGGTGTTTGGTTAGAGTTCCGTGAGGTGAAAGGAAATGGTGTCCGGCCACAAACCAAGACACCCACTCTCAATGATACTGTTCTTTCGTGGCCGGAGGAGGCATCACCTGTTCTAACCATAATGAAGCCAGCTCGTCCTCCCCAAAATGTCAGCCATAGTAAAGGAAAAAGGAAGTCCGTTCGCATTGGCTCCTCACCCATTTATTAGTTACATATTTACGTATACTTACACCTGCAACCACTAGTCCCGCTTACAACACAATACGTCGGCGAATCGTTATCTGAGCCACGCTGTTGTTACTTAGTTAATCGAAGGAATTGAATTATTCAGATGCGACCTTTGCCTTTTGTGGTGACTGGGCTACTGCACGGCTGTCGAATATGCCAAAACAGCGTATGAAACGTGGCATCATCAGATTAGTATTCAGATTACGTGGGTTTAGCTTAGAGGGTCATTTACAAGCCCGTGTTTTGTCTCCAGTTGCATATCGTCATTTATTGGGTTGTGTTCTGTGCATGAGAGGTGACACGGCTCCAGAGCTGCAGCGCACAAATACTTTAGTTGCATCTGTCACTCGGTCTGCTTTTGCTCATTCGACGTAGAGCGACAGATGGAGGTGATTGACGCTGCGTTCAGGCGAGACGAACACACGATCGGATCTTCGAGTTGATGGTAATCGGACGTGGACCGGTATTCTACACTCTGTTCCCGATACTGAAGACAGAAGATTACTAGCTGAGGATTCAGCTTTCACTTGTGTAGACAAATGCAATTCTCCTGGCGAAATAAGTATAATAATAAAAAAGATCAATGTTTCCATGGGAAAATCTGCAATAGAGGTTTAAGAAACTTAGTGACATCGTGCGACTCGCCTCAACAGGTGACAGGATCTGCTTATTGCTATCAAGTAGTCATCATTAGATGAATATGTGCTTCCAGTAGAGCGGTAACAGGTCTGTCAAATCAGAGATACTGGAGAAGGAATAGGAATATTATCGCACTGATTTTTCTTTACAATGTTTTTGAAAATTCAAATCGTCTACTGTGTATGGGTACCTTAGCATAGGACTTATCCGTTCTTGAGTTTTGAATTTAACCAATGCAACTTTTTTGGATTATTACACCACTTAATAATAATATTCATTTGTTTTAAGCTCACATAAAATGTAAGTCTTGAAAATTGACGGTGTTATAATTGACTTATAACTCCGATCAAGCATCACCTTGGGTTTGCGGTATACTTCCATTTCATTATTAAAAGCTTTAATGTGACATATTCCTAAGTATGGATACGAATGACAGTTTTAAAGGTTCCGGACGGCTGTACCTTTTTCACTGGTTCAGCATTTGTATCAATTGATATCTTCTTTGCACTAATGTATTGAACCCTTTCTACTTGTACTGCTCGTTTTCGCTTGAAAGAATATTAACTAGAAACATTGTGAAGTAAAATAACTTGCGTAAAATTTGAATGCACTGATGTAACTCAAGTTTCGTGTCGGGTTTTAAGTAATCCTTCCTAGGTTCATACTCAATAGTGCCATTGTTGACTCTTACCTACTTATTCTTTTGTCACTACTAAACTTCGTTTTGCTATTATAAGGTCAGCTCACTATGTGGGTAGAACGGGGTTCGTAGTTTACGATGATACTATACCTTTATGTTATATGGTAGCTACTCTACCTCCGTGGCAGTATATCATACAGGGTGGCTCATTCAACCAGTCTTCGAAGGTCCATAGTTATAGACCAGATGGTATCTTATCTCAGTTGTTCCTCAGACTGATCTGTTTCCACTCATGAATCTAAAATTATAATATATTGACATGGAGAGGAGTGAGTTAACGGTGACTATCATTTTTGTTGGTCGCATGTGTAGGATACTTGGTTCTTCCTTACACTAATTCAGGCTGGGGCGGGGAAGTTGCACCAAAAAGCTCCCGTTTTTCCAACCTTAAAAATCCCCATCCAGAAATATACAGGTTCGTTTACGTCGTATGTGTACAAGACCGAGAACTTCGGCGTACGAACTATATCAAATAGACTCAGAGATACGGCTCAGAATAGACGTCAATGTTGCGGTTGTTTTACGGTTTGTTTGTTAAAACCGGTCCCACATGAGCGACAAACACCAAAATAAGTACAGTGAAACTAAAACGATGTCCTTCTTGTTCTCCGTTATTTTTGCCCTATTTTCACCACCTATATTTACATGTACCCACCATTTATACTACCTTTGTTACTGCGCTGTATGTATTTCACACGCGTCTGAATCCATACTGCATGCCAAACAAATCATAGTGCGATAATCCTCATAGAAAAGAGAACGTTGTTTGTGGAAGGAATACCTCTAGATCGTCCATGTCAAGGCAAATGGATTTCTATTAATGGAAATCACGACCAGAGTCTTCGACTAGGCAAAGTTTGGCCTACAAGGCAGCTGGGCTGTGTGCAAACCGCAATCCATTGTGGGTCAATGTCCATTTCAGCGGATCATACGCCCCTTTAGACGGGGTCAAACTTCCAAGTTGCCCAATACTCCTGGATGTTTAATGGACTTCTGTCACAACCAAGAAGGTGTGGGTGAGTGTTGTTCGTACACCCCTTTCTACTTGGTTTGAAATCAGGGTTGTTAGCCAACTCCCCTAGGCGAAGTGCCAGGGGTTCACGGACCCCGTCCTAGCCCTGGATATTACTAATGCTTTGGCACCATGCATTTGCTCAAGTCTGTGAAGTATATATACATACAGTGCTATTGCTCTATTGTTTCACATCGTCTTGTCCCTCACCCGTAACCTCAAAACTAAATTCCCCTATTACTCTCTAAGCGATTTGCGCAACTTAGAACCTCCCCAGGCCATCTGATCACCCGTTTGCAATGTTTATGATGCTCCTGTTTGTCACCGCCTCCCAAGGCCTCAGTATGGTTGGGGGTGGGTGTCTAGGGTTTCGGCTGGTCACCCTGCCCTTGCACCTCACGAAATGCCCCCATACGACCAAGCGTCTCAAATAGCCTCTGCTGAGGAAGTCCTACTCACTGCCTTCTCGCGGCGGAGGTGTTTCCCCACCAAAGTGAGAGGACGAAAAGCCGATATCCGGGGCTATAGCCGGGTTGGTGGTCCACTGGCAGTTCACCTAGGGGAGTTGGCCAAAAACCCTGATTCCAAACCAACCATGAGGAGACGTACGAACCACACCCACACCTTTTCGGTTGTGGCAGTGGTCACCGGCTCGATTGGGCATTGAGGTGTATTGGGCACCTTGGACGTCTGACCCCGTCCGAAGGGCGTATGATCCGATGAACTGGACACCGGCTCCCAATGGACTGCGGTTTTCGCACACCGCCCCGCTGCCTTGNNNTCTCAAATAGCCTCTGCTGAGGAAGTCCTACTCACTGCCTTCTCGCGGCGGAGGTGTTTCCCCACCAAAGTGAGAGGACGAAAAGCCGATATCCGGGGCTATAGCCGGGTTGGTGGTCCACTGGCAGTTCACCTAGGGGAGTTGGCCAAAAACCCTGATTCCAAACCAACCATGAGGAGACGTACGAACCACACCCACACCTTTTCGGTTGTGGCAGTGGTCACCGGCTCGATTGGGCATTGAGGTGTATTGGGCACCTTGGACGTCTGACCCCGTCCGAAGGGCGTATGATCCGATGAACTGGACACCGGCTCCCAATGGACTGCGGTTTTCGCACACCGCCCCGCTGCCTTGCGGGTCAGGCTCCGGTTGTGGATTCCTCAAGAAAATTCACCTGGGCAACCTGGCAGTACTCAGCCCACAAGCCAATCATGGAACATTTTTCTTTTTATAAAGATTATTGTACAATGATTTGTTTGGCACACAGTTTGTCCTCAGACAAGTGTGAAATATAATATACTGTTTGTCACCTGTAATTCAGCCGTTTGATGTTGGCATTATTACTGTGCACAGCTGAAGTTCACTTAGCATTTCTAAAGACTCGAGGTGATGGACAAGGTGCGGGTTCTCGTTCGGTTAGCTGGGCAAGCGTCACATCCCTTGTTGCCGCTGAATCATCCAACCGATGAACCCGATCGATCGTGTTATTGTACAGGACGGTAGAATATGAATCATGTGCTGCATAAGCGTTGGTAGAGAATCACCACAGGAGAATCAATTATGGAGCGATGCGCCGTTCGGGAGGTTTGGGATGGAAAACCTCCATAAGATGATACCGTGCCGATACTCGACTGGTATCAGATACAGACACTTTTTCTAAACGGGTCCGGGAAGCGGATATCATAGTAAAAGTCAAAGATCACTCACAGTTGAACGGATACCATATTCAAACCTTGGACCTGTCTAAATTAGGGACTCCAGTGTTGCTGGTGCATCTACTAATTATTCTTGAAATGCCAGTCTATATGAATTCTCTATCTTCACTTTGACTCTGATTTCAACATTCCAATCTTCATCCTGCTCTTTTATCCAAATGGGCAACCAAAAGCCAGCAACCGAAACCGGTGCATGAAAGTGCAGGTTTAGTGGTTGTGAAAACTAAAACTGAAACCAATATCCACTCATGAAGGCTTACAATAACGGAAAGCTGGCTTCTTCGTGGCTTTTATCATATCGTTCGTTTTCGCATGCGTCGCCCTTTTCACATAAGCAATTAATGTCATTGATAAATGTTGCTGCCCTGTTAAAATTGTGTCCATCGGAGGGGAAATCCCTTCACTATTAAAGTGGTGAAAACAAAAAGAACATGCATACTAATGTCATAATGCTTTAGCTGTCAGGCAATTGTCCAGGCTGTTACTGTCATCCCATAGCCTTAACATTTTCGATCTTTGAGTTGACGGGCCGGAAAATGCAGTGGGGAGGCCAACAGATGATAGGGAGAAGAGGCATTAAGTAGTGCACGGAGCGATTAGGTAGAGTAGGTATCTCTCATCTTTCTGGTTGAGGTCCTAAAGACTCCGCAACCGGAATGTTTGCAGACGCTGAGGGTCATGACAGTAAACAGATAGCAGTGGCGTTCATGCCGTCACTTATCAGACCAGAATGCTTGAAATAGTATGTTTGTACAGCGGATTGTGCTTTCTGTGTTAACATTCCCTTTCTTTTCCCGTCCCTAAATGTGGGCCCAATCTCTGTCCTCCTTATACATTCTCACTTACTTTGTATGCATTATGAGATTGGCAGCGATCACTGTATTACGCTGTACAGTGATGCTGATGATGAGTTCACATACATTCTCAACGATCCACTGCGGTTTCTTTGAAGGTCTATTAGATCCACTTTTGAAGCAATTTTCATCCCTATTCATTCTATTACCAATTTATTCCACGGATCCGTTAATTGTGTTCGGTGTGTTTTTCTTGACTATTCTTAAGCATTCGGTTCTATTCCCCGACCAAATTTCTCACCGTGTCAGTATCAGGACAAACCTACTCAAAATGAACTCACGATAAATTATCTTTTTCTAGCTTGCTGCCTTGGAGACCTTCTACGTGACTAAATGGTGATTGTCAATCATTTGTGCTGTTTGCATGTATTTTTTTACTCTTTTCTGAGGCCATAACGTATGTCAAACAGGTCTTAGCAAGAGTATCTTTATAGCGTTATAGTCAACTCCTGGTGAATTCGATCATTTTTGACTGCCCAATTATGAATCAGAGGATATCAAATGTCACTGGTTGCGAACTTTGAAGTGTATTATCTCGAAGTACAATCAGTGGATTAAACGTAGAGTATGCTCGCGTCTATATAGTCTTTGATTTGCACAACCCCGACTGCCCTTGAAGTTCATTGTTACTTGTTAACTTGTCCACTTGTTAACACCGTGCGTATTGCACGCCAGTTAATTAGATATAATACACGGTGGTAAGATCGACCCATTTGCAAATAAACGCAAGTTTCTTCCATTGTCTTTTCACTTTTGATGGTAATACTTAATGGGTCTCACAAACCCAAATATGAAAACGCCACATATAACAAATCAGAATGTAAACCTTGGGAAATGTGAAATTTTTTTTCATCTTTTATTTTGTTGATAACTTTGACAGTTGACATTGGTTGATTTTTAACTGATGTAAACATTTGTTACCCAATACCATACCATTTCTGATCGTTCACGGTTTTCCGCGCATCAGACTATGGGTTTTCTGCGAGTCGTTCTCTGCCTTCTTTTTATTCCTACCGGGTCCGAAAATCTATAGGTTTAGTAGTTCCGGTTAAACTGGTCACTATTTTGATGGTCATTCAAAACTAACCTGTGCTACTCAAGAGTCATCACGATGAGTCCACACATGGACGAGATGTAATGGCTTACATGCCTTATGTGCTTGCATGACCTTGCGAGCCTTACTGGATAGTTTTTCACAGCCGCAGATCCAATGGCGCCTGAGAGATCAGCCGTTAGAAACCATACACACCGCAGTATTATAAGACTACCTGCTTGGGTACCTTTTGGCTTACTTTGACTAACCACTCGCTCACTCTAGAAAATGAATATGAGGAGGAGCAATTTACCGCTGAAAAACTACTAAATGGACGTAGGAGAGGAATGTGTTTCAACTGGAGAACTGTAAAGATTTCAGAAAGAATAGAGCCACCTTACAAAAGTGTGAAAGCATCATGTGTGCAAGGAGCTGCAAATTCTGTTCTTTCATTCAAATATGAAATGATGAGACATCGTTCTACAAACAGTGATGTTATTCATTCAACACTTGATACATTTGTACGGTAGTGAGCGTTTGCACTGCTTTTTGGTTCAGTGCCATGACCGTTGTATAAGGTTGTTGATCGGTTTAGCATTCATTCGAGTGTTTAAGTTGCCAGGTCCAATTACCGAATAGTAGGGATATGCAATTTTACTCCGCATTGTGCTGAGGTGAAAAAACACTGCTTTTCAATGTCCGTCCTTAGTTTCAGTTTCAGTTTGAACAACCATTAACCATGCACTTTCGTGCGCCGGTTTTGGTTACTGTCTTTTGGCTGCCCATTGGGATGAAGAATAGGAGAAGAAAGGAAAGTGGAAAGTGGATTCGAAAGGAAAATGGAGCAGTTCAGTGGACTAAGGTTGGGAAGAAATTGAAGAGATGCACGAACGCAACTGTTTACGACACCCAGCCATATCACTTGGAGTCTCTCACCATCGGTTACGATCATCCCGAGGTCCCCAGCCAGGGAGCCTAACAGGACCTATGTGACCCAGTTACCTGCTTAGGGTTTTCATAGCACGAGCGCCACTGTTTGCGACACCCAGCCATATCAATCAGTGTCTCTAACCATCGGTGACCATCCCGAGGTCTCCAGCCAGGGAGCCTAACAGGACCTATGTGACCCAGTTTCCTGGTTACAGTTTTCATACCCTCGTGCCAGGTCTTAACTTGACCACCCTTGGCTTTTTTCCACTCTGTCCTTAGTTAGACAATAGAAGTAACAGAAAAGTGGTGTTAACATCACCCTTGCCCGCAAGCCGGTGATATATATATATATATATATATATATGTAACAGAAAAGTGAAGGATGCCTGTCTAATTTACAGCAGTGATATAGGCAGATTTCTTTTATTATTTGATATTCTGAAAACGTTAGAAACTCCTTCATGGATGAAAGCAAGACTCCATTTCAATCAAAATGTGTAACGTATTTAGCAACGTGACTGCAAGCAATAATAAACTATATTTTGATCCTATCTTTTTATCATGAAACATTTTCATATCTCTGATTTCCAGAATTCAGATACCCCACAAAACTGCCACTGTGGCGTTTTTGTTCGTGTACCCCACTAAAGATGTTTAGACGGTCACACAATCGGTTTGGGGCTCGGGGTTCCTCCACCAAGTCTGAAGGTCTCGTTGTGGCCGACCGTTATCCGTCGCCGATCACTCCAAATCATTCGGCTTCACCAAGTTCCGAAATGCATTTTCCAGTCAATAATCTTAATGGTGTCTGCGCTACACAACCACATGTTCCAGTTAGCACCCATTCACCGTCATGTCCAGTTGTATCAAGTTCAACACAACAAATTCACACCCCAGAACCTGTTCGGGATGTGCTTGACATGATTGAAACTGAGCTCTTGCGTTATCCACGCGATCCTGGATGTCTGGGCGGTCAGCCAATACATGGCGGATCAAACTGTATTCAAGTTGCTGCATGTGATTGCAGGCGGGTCTGTCGTCAATATTTTTCCCTTCGGTAAGTGACTGTGAGGGGTAATGCATGTTTTTGAGTTATGTCCATCACAGTATTTGACGTGTTGCACCATAATTAGTTCATGACTTTAGGGTCCGTTTATTTGCAAACGTCTCTGTGCAGTTTTTTCTTCAGAATTTCGTCATATTGCACCCTATCTTTACCACAAATATTTGTTTGTTTATCTTTATGGGTGTTCCTTAGTGTAAAAAGCTCTCCTTTTCACTAACCTATATATGGAAATTTCCCTTTTTGCTAAACGTTTGACACGCGTGAAGCTCTCTCTCTCTCTCTCTCACACACACACATATAT
>UZAN01052151.1:5400-16073 GCA_900618425.1 Echinostoma caproni | reverse complement strand
ACAGCCCTATCCTCGTGCAAGGATAGTGGCATCAATTTACTCCCAGGTGGCAGGCTGTCTGATCTAGAGTATGCAGACGACATTGTGCTACTAAGTGAAGATCCAGGTGAGTTGCAAGCTTTTCTGGATAGTTTGAGTGCTAGTGTTGCCATGTTCGGTATGCGTTTTGCACCTTCAAAGTGTAAAATGCTACTACAAGATTGGGTTGATTCAGAGCCCAGTCTCACCCTAACTGGGGAAGTAGTGGAGGAAGTAGACAAATTTTGCTATCTGAGTAGCTTATCTCACCCGGCGGACGCATCACAGATTAAGTGTCGACGCGCATACAAAAGGTTCGATTGGCATTTGCCAACTTGAGACATTTGTGGCACCGTCGCGACATCCGACTGTCTGTGAAGGGTCGAGTGTATGCCGCGGCAGTTCGGCCAGTCCTGCTCTACGGTACAGAGACTTGGCCACTAAGGGCACAGGATAAAAATAGATTGGCGGTGTTCGAACACCAATGTCTACGTAGCATTGCACGTGTCTGGTGGAGTAACCGGACTAGCAATGCTGAGGTTAGGCGTAGAGTTTTAGGCAGTCGCGGTCGTCTACTAGAGCAAATGATTGACCTGCATAGATTACGCTGGTTGGGGCATGTGTTCCGCATGTCACCAGATAGTTTGCCAAGGCTGGTAGCGATTGGAAAAAGAGAAAGGGTGGTCAAATTAAGCCCTGTCATGAGGGTATGAGAACCCTAACCAGGATACTAGGCCCCGTTAGGCTCCCTGGCTGGGGACTTCGGGATAATGGTCACCGATGGTTAGCTACACTGAGTGATATGGCTGGGTGTCGCAAACAGTGGCGCTCATGCATCCACTCGTTATTCTCCTAACACCACTCTATGAATTCCCCATCTTCCGCTTGGATTCGCTTCGACATTCCAATTTTCATTTTTCTCTTTTATCCAAATGGGCAACCGAAATCGGCGCACGAAAGTGCATGGTTAATGGTTGTGAAACTGAATATCTAAGTGTACGTTACCGAACCGGGCATCGAGAGTGCCAAAAGTCCCAAGAGGGCTAGTAGTGTGTCTGGTTTTCTTAGATATCCGGCAAGCCGAACCGCCACATGCCCTGCTACACACAATTTTTATGCATGGATTGCCATAGAAAACATTGTCTGACTAATGCTAAACTAGCTCGAATACGTGGATGAGAGAGGTTATGCAGGGTGTCGAAAACTACTCTACGCATCTGCACGGATACCCAAGGACGAGGTGGAGTGCGTGATACGTCACACTAGATCGTGCCCTCGGAAGTGGTTAGTGGCAAACACTGAAGATTTAAATAGGACTTCAATGCGTTTTGCAAGTCGGAGTCGGAATCTTGCAGTTGTGCCATACGTGTCAAATCGAAATCCCCTTGTGGGACGCCCTTGGTTCCATCTATAATATTCATGTTTACTCTGCTGTCATCCCTTCCCCCCTTACGCTTCAAGACAGACGCTTGGGCTCACAGTGCAAGAAACTGGACCCAATTTGGCTGTATCCAAAAGTCCTGGGACCTAACCTGACCCGTACACCCGTTCAAGGAGGAGCTCGATAAACGATTGTTAGTCTTATTCTCTGAAATTCACGTGTTGGGTTTTGGCTGGAAACCGTTCTTTCATTTACTAACCTCCTCTAACAAGGGAACGCTTCCAAAAGTGAGGTCTCTCGCCTGAAAAGGGGAGAAGACATTTTTTCTTCCTCTTCCCTTGCAGAAGTGGAGATGACTGGGACGAGCAACATGAGTATTGCTTTTTGTTTCGGATACCCTAGATCAGGCCAGCCCCAAACTGTATGATCCATCGACCCCATGCAAAGCGGATGTTCTAAAAGTAATCTGTGATAAATGCTCTCTTATTCAATAATGTGGCTCCGCCGCGTACAGATACGCTAATCATCCCGCAAATGTCGGAGCACAAGTGATCAATTCACCAAACGTGGCCACATCTAGTCCAGTCCAGCCTTCACAGGACGAATAATGGCCCTTGCCAATCGAGCGTCCAGGTTATTGTTGTTGGCGGGTGTTCTTGGCTCCCAACACTGCGTTAATCTGAGTTTCTTTTTTCAGGTTTTCTCAGTCGGGCTGAAAACGAGGAAACAGAAAGTGTATCTCCTCACCATAACGGTGAGAGACCTTAATTTTCATAAGCGTCCGGGTTTCGTGCACATATCAGGTCATTTAGTATCCCTAGTGGACGTCATTTGCAAGGACCGTTCCCGTAGTTTGGCCTTGCAGTGTACCTGGCTCTCAGTGACGATCCACACTACCACCTAATCCCGGGAAACGTTTCCGGCCGATACGCATCCAGTGCCACCCTGAAGTTGTGCACATTGGTACAGTCCACCACTCCTGCGGGTAGTCTGTTCCACATACGTATGACCCTGTGTGAGAAGTTGGTCCCAACCTCTAACCTACCGTGGTTCTGTTGCAGCTTAAAGCTATAACCCCTCGCGTTTTAGCGCCAGAAGCCGTGGAGTCTTGCTAACCCCCTGACTATTTTCTATCTTGCCTTCTCTCACTCGTCTTCGTTCCAGAGAGAAGAGATTAAGGTCCCTCAATCGCTGTTCATAGCTTTCTCCCTTTTTTCCAGTTACTATTCTGATAGCAAGCCTTTGCAAATTCATTATTATTATTATTGTATTTCACACTCATCTAGGGTCAAATGTGTGCCAAACAAATCATGGTGCAATCTTTATAAAAAGAAAAACCTTCCATGATTGCACCTCCTCCAGGCATGTATCCTTCCCATAGTCTGGGCCCCGTGCCTGAACACAGTATTCTTAGTGCGGACGAACTATTGCCATATAAATAGAAACAAAGACCTCTGCATTTCTACAGGTAGTGGTAGCACACGACCTGAAAAGTTCACCACGGGCCTTAATAGCTGCCTTCAGGCATTGTGTTTCTAGCTTGAAGCTCTTGGTGAGAATAACTCCTAAGTCCTTAGCCACCTCTGTGTGCTGCAGTGGCAGCTGTCCATCCTTGGCGGTATCAGCTCTTGCAGTTAAAATTTGACACTCCGAGGTTTATTGGTAAGTCCCCCTTTATAGGCCATTGTCTAATCGCTTCTACGTCGCGCTCTAGGTTCGCTCCGACTACGTGTACGTCATCCGCGAACATGAAACAGGGATTTTGGAGATCCCATGTCAATTCTTTGATGTAAATTAGAAATAGTAGTGGCCCTAGAACTGATATTTGATGCACCCCGTTTGTTACTCTTTCAGGTTCGCTCAGAAAATCTTCACACAGAACGTGCAAGGTTAGTAGATTAGCCAACCATGGATTTTTCTCGGCAAACCCATGCTGCACTGGTTCCAACAAGTTGTGGGTAGTTACGTGATTACATACTTGGTCCTTGATTATCCGTTCTAAGCATTAACACAGAGCAGTTGTCAGACTAACCGGTCGTTAGTTGCTTACCTTATGCCTAGGTCCTAACTTGTATAGAGCAACTATGGTTACTCTTCGCCAGTCCTCCGATAGTACTTTCGTCCTTAAAGATTGCTCAAGTTAGAGGGTTATTGGATGTATGAGAACCCCTGTTAGTGGCCGAACTATAGAAGGATGTAATCCATCCGGTCCTGCAGCTTTATATCGATTAAGTGATGCAAGCTCTCTGGTTATCACTTTCGTTGATTAATATTTTTGTGATCGTTGGTATATCGAAACGTGGTGCAGTAGGATCCGCAGCATCCCTTTACACGGGTTGTCAGAATATACTCTTAAAGGTTGCTAAAAGTGTGGTTGCTTTGTCTTGGTTTAATGTGGCTATGCTACCTCCACTGTTAATGTTAGCCTGTATGTGTATGTATGCATGGAGGTGCGTATGTCTCGCTTCTCTGAAAACAATTATGGTGCTGCATACAGATTTGCAGCAAGATACGGTTGTACATTCTGTTCCCAATAAATTAGGTATGCCATAATGGTATCATCCATTGTTAAACGTTGTAGAGGCTGCTTTCAAAATGAACAGAAAATTTTTGTAAAATACTTAGTGCACTCGTATATTACCTCATGGGCGTAAGCGCGTAGGCACGGCTCTAAAAATATATCACCCGAAAAGATAGTATTAGAAGACACCGAGCCCTTATGCAAGTCACAGTCAATCATGGATGTTGGTCTCCCTCAAGGGTGTCAGTCGTCTAAGTATGACGCCCCGGTGCCTTGCGGGTCAGGCTTTGGTTAACCGAAGGCTCCAGTTGTGGATTCCTCAAGACAATTCACCTGCCTTGGCCTGCGACACCTGGCAGTATTCGGCCCTGATGCAAATCGTGGAATTTCTTTCTTTTTTATAAAGATAATTGTACTGTGATTTGTTTGGCACACAGTCCGGCCTCAGACGTGTGTGAAATATATAATTATGATGGAGGCTAACACTTCGGTAACAATTGGGATCAAACTTATCCCGCTTTGGTTTGCTCAATCGTTGCGAGATCCTCTCTTTAGAATGGATCAGTGATTCGCCCCGATATGGAGGAATGCGCTTTTGCGACCACATGCTGTGCAGTGAATTAGTAATAGAGCTTACGGGGTTATCATCCCTCACCCGATCTTGAAGGGTCAGAGAAAGCCCGTCTCGTCCCGCTACGTTTCCGAGCTTGAATGCAAGAACGTACTTCTACTTCTGCCGGAGGTTCGCGCGTCACTGCCTACGGCGATTCAATTTCATATGAAGTAATGTGGCTAGCGCCAGGCTGAACTGTTCGCTGAAGGTGCGTATCAGTTGAACCAGTCTTTGAATATTTCTTGAAGCAGATTCTGCTTCCATTTCTATTGCCCACCACCAGTTTACACTGTTCTTTAGGTTGCAGATGCCACCCAACCCTGTTTTTATCCTGTGCCGGGATTTGTCGTTTTTTCTCCACGAGGGCTACTAATTCATAAGATACCCAATGCCCCGATTGGGTTTGAGGCTCAGACTCATAAGAAACATTCGCTGCGGAATGCATTGCTCTCTTAATCTGATCCTACTGCTCATCTACACCATCACGTTGAGGCGCGCTTATCTCACGCACTAGCTTTAACTCGCTTATGTATATTTACACATGTCTGAGTTCAGACAATGTACAAAACACGTCGCGGTACAAAACTGAACTGATTTTTCACTAATCCAGATGTTGACTTTTTGTTCTCCCACATTGGTGGGGAAATTCCCCTCCATGTGCAGAAAATTGGTACAGCTTCCTTAACAAGGGCTGTTTGCGACGCTTGGTCGTATAGGAGCATTACGCCATTCCGGAAACAATATAAGCCCCAGACCATCATAAGATAGTATTGTGTATGCCATTTTAAGTTCATAAATTAGGGATTGTTTCATAAAAGAGTTCTCTGATTTTGTTCTTTTCAGGCTTTCAATGGGGCCTGTTGTTAAATGATTCGTTTCCGTTTCCTCCGGTCTTTGACCAGTCGATTGTATCTATCGGTCGTTTCGAGCGGATATCACAAGAATTCGGACCCGATGGCATATGTTTACAGTGTTCGACGTAACAGGCGATTAGGTTTTAATGAAGTAAGTGACATATACCCAATAACGATGCTCAGTCTATCGTTGACACTGTGACCACGACAGACGAAGCGTTGTTATCAGTTAAACAAACCGGAGATCGTGTTGCTGTCGATTCAGGCGATACGGACGCTTTGCCGGTCCCGATTCGGGTAAGTGTTTCCAGTTGAGAAAAGCTGTAGTCGTGGCAGGTCCCTGTCACTCGAAACTGATATTTGGACTACAGGTTCTTTCTTTCTCATTCGCTGTTTCATGTGGAGACGTTTGTTCCTTTTATTTCGAAAGACTTGTCTCATGTGGAAACGATATTACTGGCTAAACAGTCCATAATCAACACATTTGTATTATTTGAGCTTCAACTGGAACAACCATCAACCCCGAAATTCCATGCTGTTTTCGGTTTTGGTCTACCCTCATAGTCAGATAACAAGGACGACAACGAGATTAAAATTCAAACCCAGACCAAATTATCAAGTCCATTCAAGAAAAGCTTTTTGCACCCAAAGGGTGAATTTTCAGCAGTTTATGATTTTTATAGTGGATAGATAAAACCAATTGCAAACAGAAAGACAATACAAGAAATTCTACACTTTAATAAATGGGAGAAAAAATAGTGCAAGAGTTTTTCCCTGAGGTGGGTGGGAATATTCTGACGATTTACTAGTAACCGAGCTAGATATGGACTTACACTGTTTCGATATGTGGAAGTCCGTTCAGGAAGGATTTGATATTTGGAGCGTGTTCGGGGATTTCACAGGGCTTTCGCGATATCTTGGTGCAGACAGTACCCTTAATTACGTGTTATCCTGTCAATGAATGTATCACAAGCGTCAAGATGATTGGAAATAAATAAATCAACTAAAACAACTCTATCAATTCTACTGTAGCGGGGCATCAGTTTAAAGGATCTCGAAAATAAAGTGGTTTTTTTCTTTCAGTTTGGATAAAAATCGGGGAGCAGTATAGCCAGCGTGCAATCACAAATTTACGAAAAAGGTTGTGTGGTACGGCCAGTTTTATGAGCGTGTAAACATAGAAAGACAGTTTTTGAACGTTGATGATATGAGCAGACCAGGATAGGTTATAGGTTAGGATGGGACCAAGACTTACTATAAGGCAGTATCCGCATAATCATCACTGCTCACGAATCTCGGCTATAGTACCCATTGTCCGTAACCGTTCGTTAGGCTGATTTCAAGGTCTTGAGTTGGGAAGACTAATGTAACCCAATGGAATGGATCCAGTGAGCAAGATTGTCATTCGTTCACTCCAGGCCTGTGTGATCTTTCTCCGACTCCCATCTTTTTGAATAAAACAGGTACCACAATATGAGCTGAATTGATATTAGCCATCAATTTCGCGGGCTCTCAATCAGCTGTTCGAGCAGATTAAATAGTTTGGACTGTGATAAGAATACCGTATATGGACGTTTACATAATTACGTGGGTTCAAGCGGAAAGAAATTGGTTTTTGAGTCATTTAGGGTGAGTAAATTTGGTAAGTGGAAATAATTAACATCATTTCAGAATTAGCTAAAACGCATTTAGTTCGTATGTATTCGTCGAACTGTTTGCTTACACTCGCACCAGTTTTTTGTTCAGGCATTTGATAGACTGGAACAACCACACACATAAATAAATCAGCACGGGTACCATTGCGAGGTTCTGAGGTTAACAATGGATTTTGGCACAAGATCTAATGATGGATATCGGTAAACTCTGTTGTTCTACCGGACGCTCGGAGAACCGTTTTTCGAGATGCCGAGTATGACAAGTGGTCCAGTCACTTAAATGCCAACTCTTGAAAAGCATGAGTAACGCTCACTAAGGCAAGCATTCTACCTCCATAGATGGCCTTAATTGGAGCATGTCACCAAATAAACTTCCACGGCGAGGAATATTTGCTTGGATAAAGAGCGGTTACAAGAAGATCAAAGGTAGTCAGACCAAGACCTGGCACGAGAGTTTAAAAACCTTAAGCAGGGAAATCAGTCATGCAGGTCGCGTTAGGCTGCTTGGTTGGAGACCTCAAGATAAGTGTAATTGGTGTTTGATGTCTACCATTTATATTGCACACACTTCTGATGCCAGACTTTTCGGTGACGCTGGGTTATATGACTGAGTGTCACAAATAGTGGTGTTCATGAATCTACTAAATTTCTCTGCATCCTTAATCTGCCTAAGTTCTCTGCTTTCATATTGGAATTTACAGCGTTTTGATCTCTACTTCATCCAAATGATAGCCAGAAGAGAACATCACGAAAGTCCCTGGTTAATGATTGAATAAACTGGGCAACTGAAACTCAAAGGTCATTTGGTGACAGATTCATTACGGAAAAAACATAGATATGTTGGCACTAAATTGCAGATGGCTGGTATTATATATAGATCATTTCGAAAACCATCCTGATTCACTCGCATCGAACAGACGATGAACGGAGTGTATGTAATACCACCGAGAGTTTTAGAGATAATGTTGTGTAATCTAATTTATCTGTGGTTTTCACAAGACAACCTATCGCCTTTCTTGTAATTGCATAGGCAAGCAAGCCATCATGCCACTTCAAGATGCACTCTCGTCATGATGCGGATAGCTGTTTCGCTTTAGTGAGTATCAGTTTGGCTTTACAAACCTGTGTACACTACACATATGATAAAGATGAACTTCTGCGCAGTGCGCTATGCAGTTGATTAAGTTATATGCTTTTTGCAAACCAAAAAATAGAGAGTTCACTATGAGAATGATTTTGTTCGACAATTGGTCAAAAAGTGAAACTATGGCTCGTACAACCACTTTGAAGTCTCGAATGAGCCTAGTTGTCAAGTGCACAGTTCTTTTGTGGTAGAAAATCCAGCGAGTATAATCTCATTGGGGCCCAGACATCCCTTATTCGATCACGAGAGGTCAGCTTGAGTCCGTGTGTGGAGGAACTACCTACCTAAAGTCTCCATGAACTTGTTTATTCCATTCTTTTAGTTCCTTTGGTCTTGTAAAATGATCCTTTCAGTGTTCATTTGTTGTGGGATCAATTGTTCCAATGATATTCTGTTTATGGTCATTTCATACTTTCCATCTGTTTTTATTGTCAGAGGCCAGCCTATTGTCCATTCGCTGCCCGAAACCAAACATTGCGCTCACACATTCCGCCTGCCCAGTTGCCTTCCGGTCGTGTACACATCCCCGTGGCTAGTGCCTGCCTGCTCGAGAGTCCTCGTAAAGATGCCCTGCTTCTGACTCAACGTCCATGGCACATGCGCACCTATCCGGGCTTATGGGTTCCCCCCGGTGGTCATTCAGAACCCGGAGAGTCTATCGCGGTAACTAGAAATTGGGGATTTTTGCTAAACGTTATCGTGCTGTGCTTATTTTCAATCTCTTACATAGAAGTGCCCTTTCATTTTGCAAATGATCAATTAACACACGGAAAGATTTAACCGAACAGCGTTTCTGTGAGGCTTTTTCCACAACAAATTTCGGGGAGGGGATTCGCGTTATCATTAAGCTTCGAGGTTCAAATCTCACCATTTATTCTGGATGTAAACAAGATTTTCTCTCACCCGACTCAACGTACATATCAATAAACTTCCAAGATTTGCTTCGTCGCTTTCCATAAACTGAACAAAATTTACATTTGATACTGAAATCCATAGTAAGACGCTTCGTTTGCTCTATACGCGACGAATTCCTTCTATAACAGCTAGGAATCCTTAATTGAGATGTATGTATCAATGCCGTGATTGCGAGCTCCAAACTACAATCTTGTAAGATATTGTACTATTTTGAATCTACGTTGTATGTTAAGTGTTATCGCCTGTTGGGTCTTTGTTCTGACCAATGAATTTCCCTTCCAGTACGAACTTCAGACGTGCCAATTGCCGGTACGCCATTTGGCGTCCGCCCTCCTCGAGTCAGATACGGACGCAGATGGACCACATCGCTATAAGCTACAAATCGCGGGGTTGTATACAAGACTGCCGATCGTACTCGAGCATCTCCCTCGAATCCGAACACGCGTTAGTAAGCCGTCCATGTGCTTCCAAACGTATGACATATCGACGGTTAGACTATGACCAGTTGTATGAACCAACACGCCTAACTGTCTTTCAGAACACGCTATCTGAAAAGCTAGAATCAACCCCAATCGATGACGTTAACCAGCACTGGTCGCTTATCAAGAATGCTCTGCATTCTGCTGGCTTAGTTAGTTGTGGTCTGACATGTCGAGCCGCGATGCCCTGGATTTCTGCGGAATCTCGACGCACGCCGATCAATCCCGACCGGTAGCGAGCATAATGAAATACGACGAGCAACGAGTCGTAACCTCAACGTAAACCTACGCAGAGACCGCGAGATCTGGTGGACTCAACGCGCGTTAGAGCTGGAACGTGCTGCCGCCATGGGGAATTTCCGTAAGCTATTTCATCTCATCCGGGCCACCGGTAGAAAGGCCTTAGGTGTGATTGAAACAATCTGCGAAGCTGATGGTTCGCCAATACACAATCAACAACGACTTCTTGAACGCTGGGCGAAGCACTTCAAAGCAAAGTTTAGCTGGCCACCAGCGTCAGCTCCTCACACAGTTATTCCGGCACACGTCCCATGGTCTGTCACAACAGACCCACCTTCTGAGACTGAAATCCGCAAGGAGATGCAAGCCTTGGGTCGTCACAAAGCGCCGGACTCCGATGGCCTTCCCCTGCTCTTTTTAAAGGTGGTGGAATAAAGCTTGTTAGAGAATTAAAAGTTCCGTTCTCTAAAGTGTGGAGCTCTGAGAAAGTCCCCTCCTCGTGGGGGGAATCGATTGTTGTCCCCATCTTCAAAAAGGGCCCGCGCAATGACTGCGCCAATCATAAGGGTGTAAGCCTAATCCCGATAGCGTCAAGGCTGTTGGTGTCCGTCATTCTCCCCCGATTGTATACTACGCGTGAGAAGCAGACCCGCGAAGAGCAGGCTGGGTTTCGCGCCGATCGTGGATGCATTGATCAAATCTTCACCCTCCGACAGCTGCTAGAGCACCGTCATGCCTACCAAAGACCAACGATCATTGTATTCTTAGACATTCGCGCGGCCTTCGACTCTGTCGATAGGACCGCACCATGGAACTGTTTGGGAGTTGAGAGGAATGGAGTACCTGAGAAGTA
>UZAN01052148.1:0-17983 GCA_900618425.1 Echinostoma caproni | reverse complement strand
ATTGGCTAGCGCTTTGGACTTGTCTCAATGCTATCACAGGAGGGCATAGTATTAATATTTCTTTAAGGAGTAGCCAATTGTACAGTTAATCTTCGGGAAGGGGGCTGCTGCCAAGTAAAGACCATCTTGGGAAATATGGAAACGGGTAAAAGTGGTGGTCGTGACGGACTATGCATGTTCGAACATAACTGGTCGTATCACACAGAGCAACGGGAAAGTCAAATCTAGGCGCAACACTGCATGTGTGTGGATTGGATTGGTAGATATAATTAGTTGTTTATGTGTGGCTTACAAACAAAAATGGAGTGGTGCGTGGAAAGGAAAAGGACGTGTCACAAGAAGGATTAGGGCCGAATCAAGGTTAACCATCACCGGTTTGGGGTACGGGGTCAATCGCAAGGAGTCAGCTCCAGTCATGCAACTGAATTCACTCAAATGTTACAATGGGAATCTTTAATGAAAAACTACTCACTTAATTATATTAGAATTCCAATTAGAATCATGAAGAGAAAAAATCATTCCTCAAACAACGAATGTCTCAAATGCCCGTGAAGTCCCCGCTCACGTTGTAAGCTCCTTCCTGCACGTACCACCACATACAGAGGCCCTTTTTATTGAACCTGGTAACAATTATTGCAGGCCTGATGGAAAATCTCATCAGTCTTTTTCCAATCATTACTATCGTCTTCTTGCTCGCAGTGTTACCGTTTTGTTTGCTTCTTCCTCAACTACTTACTTCTCCTTGTTTACACCGTATCCGCTTAAAAATCACTAAAAATTCACCTTTCGGATGCATAAAGCTTACTTTGACTTCAATTGGCTTTTCACAATCGCACAGATTTCGGCAGATTCCAAAAACACATACATGTAAATACATACTGTATCCTTGTGGCTCTGTGAATAATTGCACGTAAACATAAAATAATTTACAACAAATTGGGACGATTGAACTGCGAAGCGTAAACGGATAGAGGGAATAGTGTGAAGAAGCAAATTAAACTAAAAGTATAAATCAAACACATATTCATGGTGTGCGTAAAATAGGTGGTACACTGGTTGGTATCAGCACTGTGAATGCAAGCGTTTGGAGATTAAACAAATTCCAACCCAAATTCCTGGTGGATGTATGAATAGATGAATGCGATCAACCACAAACAGCACCAATGAGTGACGGTTAATAGAGGGTATTAAATGACTGAGTGAAGAATGAAGTAAAATGGGTTCGGGCTTCACTGGTCACAATAATCCCCTGCTCCTCTGTCATCGGCTATGGACATGCAACCACTATTTGATATGGAAGTGAGCAGTTTCTAAATACGAAGCACCTTTCTTGAAGCCGTTTAGTCATCTACTCCTTAATATTCCTCGAATTGAACCAACATTCTATCACACAAACGCACACACACACAAAGTGGAGAACAGTCGAGGAAAGCAAAGCCAATTTTCACGAAGTCATGAAAACTAGACCGATCCAATTTCACAGTCCTTTGCGTAATATTAGTGTTCGAATTTTCGACCTACTTTTAAAATCCGCGTCGAATTTCGGGTGTTATCTTTGTACTGCAGAAACAGTTACTAGGTATTATTCGATATATAATGATGAATCAATAGTCAATTAACTATCCACTGTCCAAAGGAATCCACAGGGCATTGGGAGATCTGCCTGTTCAGCGTCCAGTTCAATCGAAAGTGTCGCAACATTTTGCCTACTACAGAATTTGATAGGATCAAATAATACGGCCCCAAAATTAAGTGAGATCTCCATGCAATTATAAATTCAAGTTTGGGTTTCATATTGAGATTAACCTCCCCTATGTATGTGAGTAAGTAAATAATAACGATATGAGTGCTATCCAACGATATACATGAAAAATCCCGAGTGAGGGAGACAGATGAAGGTTATGGTACGTCGCAATCTCGTCACTTAAGTTCTCCTAATATCGAGGTGTGCTCCATGAATCCCATTGACACTTTGAATTGTAGCACTGAACGTCTGTCGCTCAAGAAGTGGGCGGTTTTCATGGCGGCACTATAAACGCACAAAGTTATCGAACACTTGCCTGGATTTCGTCTCCAATGGCACCACTAGGATTGAATTTACGCCAATACCCTCTATTTTAGAGCGACTGTTCATACTGTTTATGCAATCCCAATAGCTTTGCCTAATACACAAAGACTAAACACTGAACCAACACTTTCCAAAGCGCACATGGTGTTGCATCACCTGGTCATATGAGTTAACTAACTTCACCAAAGAAAACTAACCGATGCAACGCACTCGGCTTTACGCTCTCTTGGGAACAATCTTTATATCCCACCGTAGAGGGTCAAAATTTCATCTGCCAAAACCATGCCTTTCAATTTAAGCAGCCTCCATTTCAGCTTAAGATGCCCCGATACTGCATGCACAGTATTTTGGGGAGCAAAACTACGGGCTTTTAAAGCGGGGAGTTTGTCTAACCGGCAGTGAGAGTACCTGAGATCCAGCGCTCTCCCGCTTCCCCCCGCCCCGCCCCGCCCCGCCCCACACACACACACACAATAGTAACTGTGTGTGTGACAGAAGAACATCCTCTACTGAGTGGTGACCTTTGAATGGGGCAAAGAGAGACACCGTGTGATTGAATGCGGCAACAAAGTAGGTGCTTTATAAGGCTTTTTTAGCTTGTGTGGTAAGCTGCATTGTTGAATCCCACCTACTTCTTTACGTCTCAACAACCCAAACACTGTTCGATGGTAACCTACAATTGTGCACTTCGCCTGTTCCACTCGATGATGTAATCAACTTTAATCTTCCAGCTGCTCAATCTGGCTGGGTTCAGACATGAAACTTATTACTCTATCCCAAATTGATTTATTTTTGTCGAAGAAAGAAGAGCTTTTATCTTTCACCGGGTTCAAAGTCCACAAGTCTGCGAGATTTCGAATGCAAAAGGGATTTTTTAAACACATTCATCAGACTTCCAAATAATTTCGTGCAAAAATTATGCAATGCATTTACGTAAAAAGCAAATAAAATCCTGAGATTTTCTGGTGAATAATCGATTCATAAAAATTAATAAATAGGGCAAATACTCATCCTTTCAGGCCAGTTTGCATGGAGTTTTTCTTGGCGTCTATCGTATAGACTGTGCGTCCTATAAGGATTAACTTGTGATAGTCGTAAATAAAGGGCTCTAATGAAATTCAAATGAAATGACGTAACTTAGGGTTTCAAATTTCTTAGGGCTAAAATAAGATGTTTAGTATGCCTTTTTTATGAGCGTTGTCAAAAGGTGAAACAGGAGTCGACAAGCAATCCACAACCAAAATGAAAATCGATTTGGTTTTCACAGATCGTAACCGAACGGAGAATCCTCGACGTCATGCTCGTTTAACTGTACTACACGACACAATCAACGTTCCGTTTCAATGGAAAAACTATCGATACACTTAAACTGAAGAAATGTCGTTTCTCAGCACGGATACTGATTTTTTTAATAACAAAAGCTTTCAATCAAGTAGCCGTATTTCGTTAAACTACCACGAGAATAAGTACACACAATGTTTGGACGATTGGTTGGCAAAACTTAGGGAGGCAAAATCTGGAAAATATTAAAAATAACTATTTCTTTACTTTATAGATTCTGCACTTTAAGTGCGAGAAAGCGATTTCGTCGGAAACGTCAAAAGAAAGCAACGCGTAATCAAACGTCAAGTGTGTAGTTGCCTACGTTTCCCATTCACCATAAACTCCAACGCATGAATAAAATAGCTGGCATCCGCTCACCTCAACAATACGTCTATCCTAGTACAGTTCAATACTCAGAATCCCATGACTTGAGCAGTAGATTCATTTTACTGATCTGCAGATCATCGTAAGTGAGGAGGTCATCAGTTCCTCTGTTAACTGGCTGCAAAGACGTTTAAATGGGATGCAATTCTCAAGGCCTTTCTTTTACTTTGATCACTTTTGCACAGCATCTCGTGAGAGTGAAGCACCACGTGTAAGCATGCATTGAATCCGGCAATCGGCAAACTAATGAAGCCAGTAGTTTGAGCAGTGTAATATTCACAGTTATGAATGTAGTCTGCGGTAAACGTTCAGAAACGAACCCTCAAACAGAGACTCATCTCATCAGGCAAATGTGCTGTTTTCAACAAACTAGGGTGGTGCTGGATTCCCACTGAAAAGGATCATGCCTGCAGTCCATCAGGTCTAATTCACATCCTCAGGAATAGTTTGCAGTAGATCACGAGATTTGAAACCTGGTTGGGCTTTGGTTTTTTTAGAGTAGATGTAAATACAAACACAGCACGTTCGAATATGATGTGTGCAGGTTAGTTGATGAATCACTAAAACTAACTGTTCTCATTTGAACGCAGTACTCACAGAGCGAGTGCGAAAATTTATTCACTTACCTCGGGGTAATAAAGCGATCATAGCGTTTACGAACGCACCGTTCACAAACTTTGTCCATTGTAAGTCTAGTAAAGTTACTTGGGTCGCTTCTTTCGATACCGAATCGATCAGTGTGGAATAACTATGGTAAAACACTTTCATTTAAATTTCAAATACCCTTCTGGATACTCGTGGAATTTGTTTCATTTTTCACACTAAATTCCGAAAAACGTGTACTGGTGTACTGGAGACAGTGATCCCGGATATTCTTCGGCTTCGTTTTCCATGAGGTTTGAACAACGGTGGAAGAGATCTGAGCTTTCATTGCCAAACTATTGCCCTCGCAATCCGACCTTAATTTCAGACCGCTTATCTTATTTTGACTAAATTCGAAAAAACAATGAAAGTGCTCATGTGATATCCACACACTTACATAGAAAGCTATAGAGTAACCGTTGTGAATGTATTGGTTTCCTATGGAAACCGTGAAAACATATCGATCAATCAGTTCGTAAGCAGAGATTTGTTTGTCGTGAGTTTTGTTTGACATTCCGCACCAAGGTTTGAGAAAGCAGATGGCTTTGTTAATAACCAGACACCAGGAGAATTCAATAGTAAAAATTGTGCGTACAGTGAACGGTGATCAGCGACGGGAGAGGACAACACAGAAACACGTTTAAAACTCACCGTTCACTTCGAATCCCACTTGTGACTGATGTAGGACAGTTATAAATACGACATGACGAAAGTATTGCAAAAGTACGATAAAGTTTGAATGAATAAATAATTATGTAAATATTTGTTACAGTCTACCGTCGTCAATACTGTCTCACTGGCCGTCTATATGACGATTCCTTTAATCTGTTCTAAATGTAGATCACTAAATGAACTATGCAAACTTTTATCAGTAATTGCATTACAATTTAAAATATATCAACAATCACAAATGATTTACCTGAAAAATTGCCGGACTGCCAACTATAACTGTCTGGTACAAACAACTGTAGAGCACGAATGCCAGGATAAATATTATGCACAGCGGGAAAATTTTCCTGAAGAACTGGAAAAAGAGGCATAAAAACGATTAGTTGTCAACCGTTTACAAATGTCGCACTGGAATTTCTATCAAACCGGACTAGAAAGAAGAACAGTTTTCAAACGTAACGGGGCAAATGAAATAAAATTAATACACTGATTTCCACCAAACCCATCGCATACAAACAGTCATCATCAACGTCTTCTGTTCACAGGAGCCACTAAGATAAAAAGCAATTGGGTTCTAGGGATTACAAACATGTTTACATAGTACGTCGAATTTGGAAGAAATAAGTTTTCATGAGTATGGTCGAGGGTAGGTGTCGTGGATTGTGGATGGTCAGCCCTCCCTTGCTCCTCGCGAAATGCACCTATACGATCAAGCGTTACCGAGTCCGTGAACTACTGGCAGTTCACCTGGGGGAGATGGCTAAAAATGCTGATTCCAAGTCAACCAAGAAGAGGTGGAAGAAACACAAACACCTCCGCGGTTGTGGTGAACGGCTCGATTGATTGTGTTGCTGTATTGGACACCTTGGACGTCCACCCCCATCCAAACGGCAAATGATCCCATGAGCTGGACTCCGATCCCCGATGGATTGCGGTTTTCACACACCATCTCGCTGCCTTGCAGGTCAGGCTCTGGTTAGTTTAAGGATTCAATTATGAATTCCGAAAGAAAATCCACCTGCTTTGGCTTAGAAAGTCTAGAAGTATGGCGCACTCAGGAAAATCATGGAGTATTTCATTTCGTAAACTTTATGATACCATGAGTTATTTGGCATATAATCTGAACTCTAACGTGGGTAATATACACAGGTATATCATAATAAGTAGTATATGAATGACAAGACAAAATTTCCCAGGAAGCAAACTACCGGTTTCGCGGTTCTTGCCGCTCGTCAGGCATGCGTATCCGGTAATCTTTTGTCAGTTCATTCATATGCTTGTATCCAGGAAATGTATTTTCCCCATAATAAGGTGGGTTTACATTACAGGGTGATTTCTGGATAGACAGCTCTTCCACAGCCAGTCCACTGAAGAATCAATGCTATGATTCGATGTTTTGTAGGTGGGTTCTCTCTATATATATAAATATAACCGGTTTGGTCACATTAGTGTCCATGGTTGAACTTCGACAAAGAAACCAGTTTTGTTTATTTTATAGTAGCAATATAAGAATACCATTTCCAGATGAATTCTTCGATTTTCATAAGAAAAATGTCTGGCAAAAGCTAAAAATGAAGTTGAATTCAAACACCAAACCTACGGCTTGTTACATAATTTTCAAGCATTTGACAAATAAACTGTTTAGCAGTACTCCGCGAAAGTCAGCAATGGGGAATAAACCATATTCAACTAACATTCCCTTCTTCTTTCAGAAAATTTGCTGTTTCCATAGCTTCTTCTGGGCAGAAAAGACTTGAGGATTTGGATTGAACCGATAAATTGTTCTAGGTTCTTTTAAGAACTCAAAATGTTACCTGAATTCTACATCTCCTTGGTACTGCTTCCGGCATTCTAATTCTTCCCTTTACTTCGTTATCAAAATGGACAGTCAAAAGATAGCAACCCTAACCACTACGTGAAGGTTTGAAGTTATTGGTCGTATAAACTGAAACTGAAACGGCTACTCTAAAGCTGTCATTCCACCTAACTCTAGTCAGTAGCCCCTAGATCTACCAGATTAGAATGGATAACTCCAAATTTCTAAGCTGAGATTTTTAACAAACGAATTTGAGAGTACACTACACTTCGGATTGGAAGTCAAATAAATGAAAGACTCGGTGAACACGGATAAGATCCTAATAAGAATGAGTCAACACGTTTGTAGTCAGACCTAAGTCGAAGTTATCAAGGTTACATCCCATAATGCCCAAAAGAGCGGCTTGATTTACTGGCATTTAACCTGACTAAAGAATGCTATCGCTGCTTTTTGGCTTGTTTATAAAACCAATAGCAATCAGCACAGAAGTGTATTTATATAATATTCAAAAATAATAGCAGTGACAAAATAACTTTGCAAACGTTGGTGTTCGCAATCATCATCAAAGTTACGTATCGTGAAGCACAACCTAAAATGGTTCAGCTGAAGAATGTAAGTCGCTGGTAGAAGGTATTTCTATTGTTCGTTGTTACACGATCACGTGATACTTGACAAGTTCTGACTCAAGTAGTTTCAGTTTGAACAACCATCAACTATGCACCACCGTGTGTCGGTTTTGGTTGCTATCTTTTTACTGCCCGTTTGGATGAAGCGATAGAGAGCAAAGTCGAAGATAAAATGAAGAATTTCAGTGGACTAAGGTTGCGAAGTAACTGAGAAGATATATGGGCACCGCTGTTTACGACACTCGGCCATATCACTCACCGTTTTTAACCACTGATTACAATGACCCCGTAGTCCCCATCCAAGGAGCTGAAAGCGACTTATTTGACCGAGTCTCCCGGTACGGGTTTTCTGACTCAATGGCTATGCCAAAAAGCTATAAGAAGAATGCTTGCTCATTGTTCTTGCAACTAAACCAGACTTTTCGGGATTTCTGTGTGCTGAGAACCATTACTGAAAATGCATTCACTTTTTCATCAAATTTGTCCAATTGTAATTAGGAAAACACCCAAAGGAGTTGGTCTATTAGTACTTCGGGTACATTTACACTTTGTGTAATGTATACATCAATATATGGTTCAACCGTCACGCAAACCGGCAGCACTACCCATACACTGAGGCTTTCTCACTTCAAGCCTTGGCGATAAGGCGCCTTTAACTAGAAGACAGTCGCTGCCGGAAAAGGAAAACCAAATTTGCGCTCCACATTCACCTACGTGCATCCCGATTTCAGCTATATTCATACTCTGATTCCAATCATTTTCAGTGTGCTTATATACAGTTTCCTTTGATTCAAAATCATTATCTGTAGTTACATCAATCCATCAGTTACCCCAAACCCAATCCCCCTTTCACTATATTTTTATGCCATGAATTCCAGTAAACGTGGTTGAAACCCCAGTTTGACTCCTTTAAAGGTCACGTCTGTGTGATCGTTAGTTACCCTAACGGTTTTGAATTCATGTCATGAAACAGTGAATAATCAACTATTAACTACCCTCTCTCAAAATTTCCCCTCCATAATAAAGAGCAACTTATACACACCAGCGAAAAGACACGTTGGACGCGAAGAGATAACATTTTGTCTGTTCAGAAGCTTAAGCCAAGTGATGGTGTTCCCAGACAGATTGCCTCGATCTTGATGGTGATCGTAACCATACCCTCGATTATTTACTTACTTTAATCCTTTTTTCTTTTATCGCACTACACTTCGACTCTCGTTTTCATGAAACCAGTCTCATACTCTCGCTTCCCGAGCAACATTCACGCTTTGTTTCACACCCTAGGTTCGGACGTACATATTAATGTTGACAACGTTCCAAACTGAATAGTTTCGGTTGTTTTAAATCGGCAATCTACATGTATCAGTATTTGTTAATTGTTATTATTGTTCTATAACTGGGAGAAAATAGCACCTGATCTTACTTTACATCTCATAAGTTTTACACACAGCCCGTCCTAACAAAACTGTCAGTCATGGAATTAGGACCGGCACTTGAGTCGTAAACATCAAGTTTCCTCACAGATTTTATTGGTTTTGTCTGATAACATGGGACAATTTTCGCCCGCCCCCGTCAGCTTTGGGTCCCTTTCAAGATTTCGCACTTTCACCCAACTTTTATCCTATTTGCATTTGTCATGGATCTATAAAATACATACCTGCGTAAACTCTCAACGCTATTCACCTCTGATTGTTCCATCACCAAGATGACCAAGGACAACTGTGCTCAAGCAGTTCCGTCTAGTTCTAGCCTTTGGAAAATTTCAAAAGAGTATCCAAAAGTATTCAGTTAGCAACAATAAGGAACAATAAAACAGCAAATGTGGGCCCGCTCTTCCACATTTGTTATTCTATTACTTCATATTCTCTCAACAACGCAGTGTTAAGTACCGTGTTGGCCGCTTACCTTTTGGGCTGACAGTTATACATTCAAATCGATCAGTAGCTTTACAAACTCTAATAGGTGAATATATGTGTATAAACTATCTAATTCCTATTGCATATCATTGCTTGATGAACAACGAGAAGATTCAATCTCACAGTGAAGAGGACCAATGGTACAGTCCTTGTAATCGGCAACCTATACCACGGGAATCGAAGGGCGGTAGCGACCCTCATTAGGCCTCACCATAGAATAGGCGTGGTTTTGGGTCGGCCATATATCACTCGTTCCCTTCCCGCGACAAGGACAATTTCACTCAAATATGACGGAAGTGATTTAATATCTGGTGCCATAGCCAGTTTCATGAGCCACATGCAAGTAACTCATACAAGGTCTCTAGGCTTACGACAACCTGGTCAGGATGGTTAGCGGATCAATCGATCAATAGGTTTTGGATTGGACACTCAGTGTGCGAAGTGTCTCAATAACGTATTTGGAGGAGCCCAACTGGGGAATAGAGGTGCAGGTCATAATAGTTTCCTGCTTACCCTGAATGATTTTCGACTTTATCTCATGAATGGTTTTCACTCCAATATGCTCATTCATCCTCGAAAATCTCTTAAATATTGAAATTTTGATAAGGGCTAACATTTTTCACACTCCGATTTTCAGTCACTAATTAAAGTTGCACAATTTCATTATAATCTATCATTTCTGATATAATATTGAATATATATTTTGAAGTTTATTTCAATGTCATGTCGCGTGCGACGTCAAAGGAAAGTCGCTTCAAATTAAAATGACTTTTCATCCCATGCTAATAGGATCAAAATTCATCTGGGAATAAATGATTTCGACGTTGGTAGGTGATATATATACATATACCGGCTTGTAGAAAAGCATGGTGCCAACGCAACAACAATAATAACAATAGCAATACCATGGGGCAGGTGGGCTGGAATACAGAGCAAATTGGAAAGAAGGTGGAACAGTTACGATAGAAAATGGTAATTAACTGGGAAAACAAATTTTTTGCTATTTTTGGTGATATATCGTTATGATCACTGAAAATATATACACTGTTCAATAAACGAAAAGAAATTATTACACTTCATCTTCTAGAAATCATGTAATCATATCTTGAATCTAAAGAGAGCTGAACTGTAATATCCGGTTCACCAAAATCTCCACGTAATATCTCATAAGTACTAGAACGTACTTTTGTATGCATGGTAGATGTCTGATTCCTACGATTGTTGGATTGGGAATTCAAGTTTGCATGAGCACTCGCATCAAATCCCGATCCGCTTTTCAGAAGAAAGGTAAAAAAATACTGTTTCATTGAAAACAAGCTGAAAAAGAAAAATAATATGCATCAGATATAGGCGATGGTCAGGTGATTATAGTCGTCAGAACAAGGTTCGTGGGTTTGAACCCCAACACCATCGCCACCTATATTTCTTTAACCACCAAAAACGCATCGAAAAGCAGATGCCCTAGAAGAATTCAAACGAACAGAAACCGAAATGTAAATAACACCGGAGGCAGCCTGTGTGATTACAAGAAGTCGCGTATATCAATACACTGTCGGAAAATTCATAGCACATATTTACAATGTTGTGACATATCGTTGTTATTGCTTTCAATCGCGCACGACGTTTGAATGGTATTTTGGAAAACGGTTCGTCTCTTTATATTTTGCAGCCAACCGTTCGTTAATGAGACGAATAGTCTTATAAGCAGGTCTCTTTCCTTCTCTACTTCTTAATGATTGAAGATTCATTGCATCAGGGAACTGAAATCAAAGAACCGAACTGTATGAGTATTATTCCAGATAAAAGTATACTTCTATATGGTGTATCAAATAGAGGTTATTTATATACTATAACATATTTAGGAATAGGCAGCTACTAAAAAAATACAGAGCCAATAAGTGGAAAATCAGGAGCACGATGGAAGGTTATGAAAAACACTGACAACAAGCTGACAGTTGACACCGCACGCTGGTTTTCCTGAATATCACAAACCCACATGCAGGAAGTATATACCCGTGTTGTTAAGTGCTACTCACATTTGTGAGTAGCATGCAAAAGGATGCGACTGGCGGTTTCTTTCAGTGGTCAATAACGAACAAGACCTGTTGGAATGAAGTTTTGTGTCAAGTATGGTAAATACAGGAATGCACATCGACTGTTGGACCGTTCCATTAACCATCTTGTGTGCGTGTGAGAATTTGGAAGACTCGTTCTTAATGGGACATTTTGTTGTATGTATGCCAATTTCCCGATACCTTGAGAGTTGTTCGTAATGAATAACTATCCTCGTACAAGCTTAGCCTTGTGAAATTATAACACTAAAACATATCACGATTAGGATATAATGCGTATATATGCAATCAACTTTCTGCTTGGGGCTCTATATTAAGGTTTTATTCTTCAGGGTAGTTAACCAGATAAGCATAAGTACCATTGATGGTAAGCTTACATTTGACTGTGCAATTATATATATGTATATATATTGATACTTCAGGTCAAGTTGGCTCCGTTCGATTAGTCCTTTAGTAGCTCATTTATTTTATCTTCTGACCTATTAAGGAAATGTGAAGCGTTGACTCATGGGTCCCATTTATGTGATTGGTTTACGCTTTCTAGCTCTCCTATTTCATTAGACGCAACCACTTTACCTCCTCAGTGAAGACAAAGCCTAATATCACATTTATGAACAGCAGAAATAATAGCAAGGTTAAGAAAAACCTTTGTGGTATCAGCAAGCTAAAAGACTAAAGAACTGTCCTCGTAAGCGTTTTCAATACGCGGTAGGATATTGAATATGAGAAATATATTCCTCGATGAATTTCACACAACAAATAGCCTCATCACGCAATTGCCCGTGGGTTAGATGGACTTTTGGAACCCATTTGGCGAACAGTCGTCAAGAACACACTTAGAGACATTTTTCACTTTGTGGAAATACCCAAAAATGTGAACATTAACAACCGACTGATGTTCGCCTTGGACGTTGCTTCTTTCTTGAAAATTGTTCACTTGTTAGAAACAGTTGATTTCCTTTGTGAATTTATCAGCAAAGAAACTACACCCGTGAGAATTNTAAAGTCACAACTGTCAAAGAACTCGTACTCAAATGAACATGAAATGTACAATTTTTTGTTTAATGACACATTGTAAACCAAGTCGATGATGTTGCTATGGGTACACCCCTCGGACCTGTTATCGCCAAAATCTTCATGGCCAAGCTAGAGACAACTTCCTTATCTACGGTCATTAGTTGTTTTGATTAATATCACTGATACGTGGATATCTTTGCGTGGCTAACAAGGACACTAATCTTGCCCATGTCGAGTCAGAATTCAACGCAACACATTCGTCAATGAAGTTCACAAATGAACCAGAGAAGAATGATTGCCTTCTGGGATGTTCATCTGATTAGACGCCCTTGTGGTTCTATCCAAGGAAATATATATCGAAAAGCAACATGGAGTGGACAGTACACAAATTTCCATAGCTTCGGTCTACTCTATCATAAACGCAACCTCGTATGCTGGCTCCGCAGAAAGCAAAGCGCATCTCTTCAGAAGATACTAGTGCCAGTCGTAACCGCAAGAGCCAATACCGATCGTGACAGTCAGCTGGCACTGCAGCACACAGATTTAATAAAGGACTTTCTCGCGAAGAGTTTCAAGCCCGAAACAGAATGTCTGAAGGCAGCCAATATGGCTCGTGGTGAGCTCTTCAGGTTGTGTGTTGCCCTTACATGTAGAAATGCAGAGGTCTTTGCACCTATCTACAATGAAATAGTTCGCCTGAACTTAGAATACTGTGTTCAAGCATGGGCACTATAAAATGGAAAGGATATAGCACACCTGTAGAAGGTGCAAAGGCTTGTTATCCGAAGTGTAGCTGGCAAAAAGCTATGAACAGCGACTGAGACCTAAATCTGTTTTTGGTGGAACGTAGACGACGGCGAGGAGACCTGATAGAAACCCTTAAAATAGTCAAAGGGCTATCAGGACTCCATGCATATGACGTGTTTATGGCTCCTCGTGCTTAAAACACGAGGGGTCGTAGCCTTAAACTCCAACAGAACTATGCTAGGTTGGAGGTTCAGGCCAACTTCTTCGCACATAGGGTCATACCCATGTGGAACAGGTTACTCGCGGAAATGGTCAACTGCACCAATGTGCACAACTTTAAGGAGGCCCTGGATGCGCGTTGGCTGTTTCCTGAGGCTAGGAGGTCATTTATCGTCATTAAGAGGCAGGTAAATTGCAGCCCCGAACTATGGATTCGGACCTTTCAAATGTACTTGAAACCGGTGTTTCCGAAAACTGAGGTCTCTTACCGATGAGGCGAGAAGACACCTCTTCTGTTTTCTCTATTCCAGCTCGACTGAAAAAAACCTGATGAAAGAAACTCAGAAAACGCAGTGTTGGGAGACTAGAATACCCGCCGACAACAAAATAATTTGGACGCTCGATTGGCAAGTGCCAATGACCCTTAAGGGCCATTATTCATCCTGTGAAGACTGGACTGGACTGCACTAGACTAAAGGACGAACTTGAACTAGTGAGGAGAACCGTACTAGAAAATGGCTATTCTGAGACCTTTATCAACCGTAACTGGACGGAATAGAATAATGCAACAATACCAAAAGCCGAGAATCTTCTTCTCTGTTTCTTAGATTGTAAGAACTCGTTCTCTGTCGATGTAAGATTTCTGATGCAGTGTCAGGTACAGGTGTAGGCGCTGGGCAAGAGTCGAAAATCTCACTATTAAGTTAATTGTCTATCGATCTTGGAGGAGAAGAAGTTTCTAACTTTGTTTTGTACTTTCTGTGAGGTCATAAGTTTCTGGTCTCGAGAAGAATAGATCACCCAGTGGGGCCAAGCATCGAATGGAAACGTTTTCTTCTCTGCCGTCGGGCATTTTCATGAGAGCATACTGTGGATTACAGCTAACGAGATCAACTTCGTCTACTAGGTTGTCGTACTTCGAAGTTCGATCCATTCGTTTGAGCAGCACCGGGCCTGAGGTTGTAATCCACGTCGGTATGGAGGAGCCTTTGGCCGAACGCCGGGGGAAAGAAAACAATCGTTCGTGAGGTGTACTGTTGATGGCGACACAAAGCAGTGAGCGAATAGAGTGTAGCACACTTGGGAGGACTGTTTCTCATTGNTCAGTGCTGGAGATATAGCTTTCCACAGCGTACCGCCTAAAAGCTCCAATTGACTGTTAGCTTGCGGACTGTAATTTCAGTTCAGTTCTTACAACCATTAACCATGCACTTTCTTGCGCCGGTTTTGGTTGCTGTCTTTTGGTTGCCCATTTAGATAACATAGCAGAATGATTATTAGAATGTTGAGAGCAGATTTAAGCGAAAGGTAGCACATCTTCATAGACTGAAGTCACAAGAATAAGAGTGGATGCAAGAGTAGATGCATGAGCGCCACTGTTTGCGACACCCAGCCATATCGCTCAGTGTAGCTAACCATCGGTGACCATGATCTCTGGGTCCTCAGACAGGGAGCCTAACGGGACCTATGTGAGCCAGTCTCTTGGTCAGGGTTTTCATACCCTCATGCTAGGTCTTAGCTTAACCGCTTTTCATTTTTTCCAACCGCTACCTCGCCAAGCATCGCTCGACTTGGCAACCTGTCTGTTGGCATGCGTAGCACATGTCCCAACCAGCGTAATCTACGGAGGTCGACTACCTGTTCCAGTGGACGACCGCGATTACTAAAACTCTACGCTTAACCTCAGCATTGCTCGTCCAATCACCCCACCAGACTTGTGCAATGCTACTTAGACAGCGGTGTTTGAAAATCGATAAACTATTTTTATCCTGTTCCAGTAATGACCAAGTCTCTGCACCGTAAAGCAGAACTTGCCTAATTGCTGCAGCATATACTCGACCGTCCAGAGACAACCGGATGTCGCGACGGCGCCACAGAGGTCTCAAGTTGGCAAATGCCAACCGAGCTTTCTGTATGCGCGCCGACATTTCATCTTTGATGCGTCCGTCAGGTGAGATATAGCTGCCCAGGTAGCAAAACTTATCTACTTTCTCTACAACCTCCCCGGTCAGGGTGAGGTTGAGGACTGAACCAACCCAATCTTGGAGCAGCATTTTACACTTTGAAGGTGCAAAGCGCATGCCGAACATCGCTACACTAGCACTCAAACCATCCAGAAAAGCTTGCAACCTACATGAATCTTCACTTAGTTGTACAATGTCGTCTGCATACTCTAGATAAGACAGCCTGTCACCTGGGAGTAAATCGATGACACTTTCCTCGCACGATGATTGGGCTGTTTCAAGAATGAAATCTACAACAAAGTTAAACAGAAATGGAGAAAGAGGGCAACCCTGTCGAACACCACTTTCCGTGGTGAACTCGGGTGAAAAAGTGCCGTAAGCTAGGACTCGGCTTCGTCTATTATTATAGAGGGATTGTAATATTGAAATAGACTTCTCGGGCACACTCTTCAGGGAAAGGCAACGCCAGAGTTTAGAGCGGTCGACTGAGTCGAAAATCGCTTTCAGATCGAGGAAGATGGAAATGGTGGGTCTACGAAAAGAGTGTGTGTTCTAGGATTTGATGAAGAGTGAAGATGTGGTCGATACAACCCAGTTCTCACGTGTGCACTCTTCACGAGCGGCAGACAATTGACGGAGTATCACCCCGGCGAGAAGTTTAGAGGCAATGTTAATTAAACTAATTCCTCGGTGGTTTTCACAAGAGGACCTGTCACCCTTATTGAAAATCGGTATGATCACCGATTCACACTATTTAGTTGGAACCTGTTCCTTTTCCCACACTGAACCCAGGAGTTTTGTTGACTCCAAAACCAAAGCTAGACCTCCATCGTTAAAAACTGATGGGGACAGCCCGTCGGGGCCGGAAGCCTTATACCTTTTTAGATAGCTTATTTCTCGGGTGACTTCTAGTTCAGATGGAGGACTAATGTCAAATGGCAGTATTTGCACAGCTGAATCGGGTGTAGGGAGGTCTTTTGCTGACGAGGGCCGGCTGAACTGTGCCTTAAAATGTTCTGCCCATCGATCTAGACGGCGTTGCTGAATATGGATCAGTGTGTCGTCGGACTCCTTAATAAGCTAACACCTGATTTCCTTGGACCTGTACTCCTAATTAATCGGAAAAGATTCCAACTATTACCGATAGCCGCAGACTTCTCCATCTCTCTACACTTTCCCACTCTCTCAGTCGTCTGTATGACATGGGGAGCAATCCCGTTGCACTCAGGCGGCCCTCGTAGATGAGCCCTTCGACGAGGCGTGTAGCAGCTCTTTGAACTCTCTTCAGTTGGGCGACCTCAGAAGCCGTACAAGGAAAGACTGCTGGACCGCCACATCCCAATAGAGGGTGTACGCGGGAGGCAAACGGTATTTCGAAGGTTATCACGGGTAACGGACCAAACGAACGGCGGATAGCACCCAACATACTCCACGCAGAACCACAAGCTTTATCTGTCTGTTTCCAGGTTGCTCGTGACGACATCACTCAAATGTTCTTCCTCATTTGACTGCCGGACCACGTTACTTCCTAGAAGGTAGCTGGTGCTGAGACCATGTCCTCCTATCCTCGAGAGAAGAAAATGCTTTCCATAAAACTCCCAGTAAAATGTGATTTCGCCGCTGACAGGGTCAGTATAGTTTAATCTACCTCAATGAAATCCACATTTAACTGTTCAGCAAAGATGCATATGCATCATACATACATCATGCATATGTTCTCTGCGTCACAAAACATCCGATGCTGCCTAGGTTCCCTGTCCGCACAGTGGGACGGTTGACCGTCCTATTCGAGTCCCGTCGGGACTGTACATACTCAAGTTCAATGTAATACGAAAAATGAACCAAATAAATTACTGGAACGATAAACAAAATACTGAAAACCGTTGAAATTGTGTATTGTGTATTGCGTGCATTCTTTTTGGGAGCCGTTCCATAGTCCCATACGTGTCCTATTGGAGTCCCGTTTATGGTGCATATGGTTGGTTATCACTTCAAGTGCACCTGTGGTGCGACTTATGTAGGTCGAACGACCGAGCAGTTATCTCAATAGATAAAAGAACACAATCCACTCTGACTCAAACCATGTACAGGGTGGGAGTAGAGCTCCAGCTCCACTCATCCTACATGTGTCAAGCTCGATCGTTGTTCATCTGATCAAGGGGGGACACTTGCTTGACATGCGCTCGGCATTTACGTTCATTTTCGAGGGCCAAATAGAACTCGAGCTGCAATAAACTACTTTCCTGAGGATCCGACGTACGTGGTGGGTAGATATTTTAAAATATCTACCGAAAATTCCCTAATCCTTAATTATGCACCATTCATTAACGGTGATTATATCTCACTATTGGTGGATCATCCGCACCTGCGAAAAAATTGGAAATGTCTCGTTGAGAAACTGAAAATTCAATCCTTTCATAAAATCGAAAACCTCGGATAGCTTCAAATAAATCCTCTTTCAATGACCTTCAGTTCAGTTCAGTTCAGTTCAGTTCAGTTCAGTTCAGTTCAGTTCAGTTC
>UZAN01052145.1:5042-17985 GCA_900618425.1 Echinostoma caproni | reverse complement strand
GCCTGTCTAAGGGGACTTCTGTCAAAACCCAAGGAGAGAACAATGGAGAATGACAAGAGCAGCTTCATCTACAAAATAAACTGCGAGAACTGTTCGAAACACTATATCGGACAAACTGGGAGAAAACTGTCAAGAAGGATCCGTGAACACCAATCGGCATTCTGGAGGCATGACCCACTATCGTTGATTTCCCTCCACGAAGATCAAGAAGGACATCAAGTTGACTTCAAATCAGTGAGAATTATCGACCAAGCCCGGTCCAAACACGCCAGAGAATTTCTCGAGGCCTGGCACTCTTCAACCAACTCAATAAACAGGCACATCGAACTGGATCACGTGTACATGCCAATGCAACTGAAGGACCAAATGACGCAACAAAGGTCATGCCGTGACCTGATAACGNCCGCATTCGGGACGAAAAGACAACTTCCTCCCCTCCCACCCCCACCCGCTCGCAACAGTTCAACGGTGGACCGAGTCGAACACAGTGAGAACAGGGGACAAAAATAGCCAGTGGAGAAGAACGCATATATAAACAAACGAGTACAGACAGAACACTGCCACTTCACAAGCACTGATGATGTCACCTCGGCTGGTAATGAAACGTTTGCAGACAAAGTGCCAAGCTCAGCGAACAGGCGAAATGGAGCCCTCCATTACCTTTGAGACTACGGAGAGAATGGCTACTGGACGGTAATTGTTTGGTGAGGTTCGGTACCCTGACTTGAATTTAGGAGACCACACATGTCATCCACTCCTTTTGGCTACGCCTATTCCCATTGGTTGGTTCTACAATCTGTTGAGGGGTGGTGCTAGCTGCTCTGCCCCCAAGTTTGTACACAGTATTCTCACTCCTGTATAACTATGGCCTTACATAGAGGCATGAAAAACCCTGCCTTAAGCCAGATCAGGTTAGGTCAGTTAATTTCGGTTTGCACAGGTAAGACTGCAGGACTTTAAGCCTCGGTTAGAGGACGTCCAGGTTCTTGCACTTGTTGGCTGTTGGTTTCCACAGCGCTTCGACTGCCAGGTAGCTCCACGTTCGTGTTATGAATGATGTATCTATAAGATACAAGATGAACAGCAGGATATCCCTTGGGAGAACAGCAGTCCCAATCATTTGACAGATGCCGCACCTCAGCGAACTGCGACATTTACTGAAGCACCCCAGAAGTGGGCTTCAGACTGCATGTAGTTATAGTAGTACACTGACCGAGCTTCAAAGCTTGATCAGTGGAAGACAAACCTTTTAGGTGGAAACCTACACCAAATTTGTCAGCCGTAATTCTTAACAGTTCAGTTCCGTCCTTTCATGTTTTTTTTCTGATCCACCTCATCTCCGTGACACATGCTGACCAGGGAGCAATGTTAACTACACTGATAAAGTTTCAAAACTCTGTCGGTGGAATGTAAGGCCTATTGGCGAATATATTTTCCTTTAGTCATCCGGTTCTTCTATCATGGAAACCGCATACCTCATACTTCTTAATCTGTCGCACCAATATGCCGTGACACTCACGAGCCAAACTGCTGTGTACACCTTCATATTCACGATTTGGTATCACTCTACAGATGAGGCGTTTGAAGCCTACAGATCTTTAAGGGTATCCGCATTTTCACTTTATTGTTCCAAGCTGCGGGTTCCGTGCGCTTTTTTCTTTTACATATATATATATACTTTCCAGCATTTACCCTCTCCGCATATTCTTTCGTAACATGCTGTCTCCCCCTCACCCCTTCTCAGCTGGGGATTACCCCAGACTCCCGAGTTTCGTCTTTCTGTTTCAAATTCGGTTGGCTTTGGCCTGCGGAACGCTTGGGGTATCAGTTCAGTTCAGATTCCAGGACTTGCGGCTTGAGCCAAGGAGAGTCCAGTTTCTTTCTCCAGTGGGTGTGAATGTCCCCCCTCCCGTGCTTCAACTATCTGGTATTCCAGTACTTTAGTTCACCAGGGGTGGTTTGCTGGTCCACGGATTGCAGAGTACAATATTGGGATCCCTTCAGGAATAAGCAGTCGACTCACGATTAGAAACGGGTAATTGCCTACATCTAGCACTGTTACGCACTGTTAGGCAAGCACCTTATATCAACAGACAATAGAGTAAAAATAAGATGAAAGGAGCAGAGGGATAAGGTTGAAACAGTGGTTCGATAATATTACTAAAACTAATAATAATGATAGAGAAGGCGGGGAAGCCTCTAGAAAGAAGGGGGTACGTAAGGTTGAAGCAAGGTCTCAGAATTAGATAAGGTCGGGGAACATGGCAATCCAGCTCTTGCCTGGCCTTGAAATGCACTACAGTCCGCGATGAGACTACCTTCGCTGGCAGTCTGTTCCATGCGTTTATCACCCTATGGGAGAAGAAGTTCTCCCTAATGCTCTTCAGAGCTCTGGGCTTGCTCAGTTTCAATCCGTTGCCCCCGAGGGAAGAATTGTTATCTGTGTTAAGTATAGGGACTCCTGTACTGGTGATTCCTTTCAGGAGCTTGAAGGTCTCTATGAGATCCCCCCTCAACCTTCTCCTTCTGAGAGAGAAAAGCCCTAGCCTCTCCAGTCCCTGGGCGTACGTCAACCCTTGGAGACCTGGGGGAAATTTGGTGAACCTCCTTTGTATCCTCTCAAGAATGTTCGTGTCTCCAACCTTAGTTGGTGTCCATGCTTGAACTCCATATTCTAAGTGAGGGCGAACGAACGCGTTGTACAGGGGAAGCAGGACTATCGGGTCCCTCAATGCAACAGTACGTCGCATCTGGAAAAAAGCTCTTCGAGCCTTCCCGGCAGCCTCAGCACATTGTGGTGACGGCTTGAAGGACTGGTGCATAAGCACCCCTAGATCCTTCATTGTCTCTGTGTGCTGAATTGCCAGAGGGTTATCCGGGTTCAGGTAGCGCACTACAGGAAAACCTTTGGAAACTAAGTGCCTGAACTTGCTGGCATTTAGTGGTGGATCCCAGACTACGGACCATTTGAAGAGGGTGTCTAAGTCCTGCTGGATGACATCGCCGGTTGGCCTACCTACTATTGTAGCATCATCGGCGAATAAAAAGCACGGCGACTGTAGCCTTTGAGCTAGATCGTTAATAGTGGTTAAGAACAGCAAAGGCCCAAGTACCGATCCCTGTAGTACCTCACTACAGGCCAAGACGGAGGTAGATCGGAACACTTCTACTTTCACGTAGAAGTTTCGCCCACTTAAGTATTCTCCTATCCAATCCACCACCACAGGAGCAACTCGCAGGTTCCTTAACTTGAGTAAAAGTAGCCAATGTTTGACCGAGTCAAATGCCTTCTGCAAATCCAGATAGCAAACTTCAATAGGGTCACCACTGTCTAGTCTGGCAGTTACCTCGTCAAGGAAGGAGAGGAAGTTCGTCAGGCAAGACTTGCCTTTGATGAACCCGTGCTGCTGCTCTGCTACCAGACGGTGCTGAGTTAGATGGCTTACAATGGCATTCCTTGCACACTTCTTCATCACCTTCAGTAAGATACACAGGAGACTTACTGGACGGTAATTCCTGGATATTTCCCTTCGTCCGGCTTTGTATACTGGGATGACCTCAGCCGTTTTCCATTCGTTAGGGATAACGGCCTGGTCTAGGCTACGGTTAAAGAGCGCCGCAACTGATGGTGCCAGGTTGTCTGCAAGAGGTTGCATGATGGTTGGGTGTAGCCCGTCGGGTCCAGCCGATTTGTGCTTGTTTAGGCTTCTAAGTTCCATGGCTACCTCAACATTGGTGATATATATTTGAAGCATTTCCTGTATGAGGCATGGAGGCAGGGTGTTCGGTTGGTGGCCGTCGTCTTCTACGTAAACTGACTTGAAATAGCTTAGTAGGCCTTCGGCCTTTTCATTAGCGGTCATTTCCAGTGTGCCTGGAAACAGTTCAATACCACCTATTGACTCTCTTAGTTTGCCCTTAGCCTGCATGTAGTTGAAGTAGGCTTTAGGGCATGCCTCGGCACGTTGCGCTAGTGACACTTCGTAACCAGTTCGATGTAGTTTTTGTAGCCTGGTGGCATCATCCCTGGCTTTCCTGTAACCCAAGTATCTTCTGTGCCCCTGGTTAGCCTGAAGTAGTTTCCAGGCCCTATGTTTTCGAACTTGGGCCCTAACCAAAGCTCTCCTCCACCATGTGGGCTGCCCCCTCCTTCTTATCTTCCTCGATGGGGCGAATTCCTCCGTCAGTTGCGTCAGGTATGCTCTAACCTTGTGCCAAAGAGCTTCCACTGAGGGGCCTGCCATCTCCCAGTTTATAGTCCTCGCGCGATCTTGAACAGCCGGCACTTCCAACCTCATGAAGTTTCTCCGCCACGTGTCAGGCGGCTTTGCAGTGTTAAGTGGCGCTATGAATCGCAAAGTGCCGTGGTCACTTTCCCCTAGTGGGGCCACTTTTTGGAGGCCCTCGACGTCACCCGGGTACTTGCTGATTATCAGCTCCAATGTACTGGGTCTATGCCCTATGCGTCATCGAGTGGGTTGGCTCACATGCTGGATCAAGCTCTTCTCTTCAATTAATTGCATTAACTTGTCCCCAAATGTCCCTTCTGTTGATGCCCCCATGGCCCAGTCGACTTCCGGGGAATTGATCTTGGCTGAAGCTGCCAAGAACATATCCTTGTATCGCGGGTTACCGAATTCAACAAGAACCGGTCTCCCATTCGCTAATCCATTGTCATCCTCGTTCTTCCACCTTCCCAGCCACAGCACTCTCTGTACCAGGGCATGAGCAGGGTGTACGTCAACCAATTCGCACTTGAGTGACGCGTAGCCGAACCGATACGAATCCCGAATTAAAAATACAATTGATCCGCAATGTTCTACGGTACTGAATTAACGAAATTATTACAATGTGTACAATAAAGCAAACCTCAAATATGCGGCCAAAAGCACTCAAACAAGCGAGCCAAATAAGATGTCTAGAGAGAGGCAAACAGTCGCTCCCGTTCTCAAACCACGCAAACTTCAAATGTGCCGGGCATCGAGTTAACAGATAAATAATGATGTGTGGTGTTCATGATCGTGAAGTGTCAATATAAGAGCAACACACAGATAAAGTTATTGCACCATAAATCATTATGGGTTCGGAAGGATTTTCAAAAAATTCAGTATGAAATACACAGGGATACCTACCAACCTCAGTAGGCCAACCACTCTCCGCCGGAGTTCCCTTACGCTTTGTTGAGTAGATCTACAGAATGGTTCAGGGATGCCTTTTATAACTACATTGCGGTTACGTCCCATAGCCAGTTCTGCCTGGTTGGCCAAACTACCTACAGCACCTGCCAGCTTGTTAGCCACTTCTTGTACATTCTTCACTTCTCTCGCCTGTTCCTGGATGACAACCTTGAGCTTCTGAAGCTCCCGGTCCATATAGGCTCGTAAGGCTGTCGATCCTACTAACGGTGTTAATTTACGCCTCTCGTCTCTCTTTACAGTGGCTATTTCGGGTGCCACAGGGTCCACACTGCCTGCTTCTTCGCCGAGTGTGACATCAGCCATTTTATTCTGACCCCGCTTTCTTTTCTTACATGCGGGCTCCCTAAGTGACCTGTGGCCTATTTGGGACTTCGGGGATATATTGGTCGCTCTACACTTACATGCCTGCACATAATTTGGGCAAAACCATTGCAAGAACTTGTGCATTCTGTACAGTTTCTCTGCCTTAGAGTACAGCGTACTACACTCAGCGTGATACCAGACCTCACAGCCATCACACCTGATGCCGTCCTGAACATCAAGCCTTCAATCCTCTTTCCCACAGGGGAACTCGACAACTAGAACAGACCTCTCAGCGTCGGCAGTGGTTTGTTTGTGCGTTCTACCCGAGCTAGTTCTTGGCATATTACGGAATCAAGTGCTAAGCAAGCGAAAATAACGACTAAAGTAGTCAGTCAATATGGCACTCGCAAAAACAGTGAAAAGCGTACCAGAAAATAGTTGGCTCATCGATATTTTTGTTACAGTCAACTACAGATCCCTCGAGCTTTCCTTCAATGTAGCCCTGCGTTTAGATTGTTTGAGTCGTTGTTCCCTGGTGCGGATTTGCGACTTCGGGCAAAAATATCTTCATATACTGCGTCTTCCTCTATTTTGTCTTAAATTTAATGCAGAATCCGCGCTATCCCTTCGTCTATTTTGAGTCGATTGTAGAAGCAGGTCGCTCTACTCCAAATATCGAACCGCGCGCCGGATCTCAAGGCCAGTCCTTTGAGGTTTACTCCCACCATTGACAATTTACCTCCGGAAAGGGTTGTTGGGCGTGGTCATCTCCACCGTTTGAACTAGATGCGTCCGAATTTAGGACCAGGTTGAGGATCAAGCCCCCTGTCTCATCTGTTAGGTGTTTTAAGGTTAGGTGTCTAGCGTTCAGTCAGTCCCATGTCAAAGCGACCAGCGCCTAAACGATATAAACCAGACAATCCGTTAACGCTGAGGCCCCGAAGTTCACCGTTCCCGCTTCACAAAAGACATTCCATTTGTATCAATTTTTGAAAGGATTTATTTATAAGCCATTTACCGTCTATTTTTGTATCACTGTGCTCTCCTCTGGCTCGACTGCAGGTCTTCCTCTGACATTCTGAATCTTTCACTTTGCTGCTCCGAGCGAAACGAAAATGACCTCGTCTGTATGCGTTCAATCAAATGACCCTTTGCTCGTTTTGGATAGCGATAACCAAACCTCGGAGCAACGCGTAGTCCAAGTGAGCGAGAACTAAGTCGATCCAAAAATGATCTACGGTACTATTTTGGAAATAATCAAAAATTAAGGCTGCCATATCTCTGACAGTGAACCTGATTCACTATCCAGCCAAATTGTTACAAATATCCACAGAAAATTTCTGCGGCAATAAAAAGCAAATAGAAAAATGAGTGATTTGAATTACCTTTTAGATAATTCTGGACTAATAGGAAAAATTTCGCACTCTTCAACAGATCAAGCAAAACGATCTTGAGCGTTACAGCCAAAAGGAGTTCAATATAATCAACGGTTAACTTTTTAAAAATATTTTTACGAAAGTTGCTGCTGGGGGGGGGGCGGCGAATGGTAATGTAGTGGCCTTTTCTTTGGCTTAACATTTTGTGTGCCCAGGAAGAATTGGAGAACGTTGAAGCACCTATTGTTGAAGCTGCTCGTTAGTGGCCACAGAACGCCGCATTTTGAACCACATGATTGACCGATATACTACTGGATAAACTTTCCGTATCGAATGGAGTTAATTTTCGGCTTTCTTCAGATAAACCGTTTTCCTTTCGAATATCTTATGACAATCTCGAATGGTTCTCCCAACTTTGATCGGCTTCCATTACGCACCTATTTCTACGCTCGAATCTTTTGCTCTGGTTCTTTCTAATGATGCTCTCCGCGTTCGCTCACTCAACTCCAAACACTTTCGTAATTACCCCAAAACCACATATTCTCCACTCGAATCACCATAAGTGTGCGAATGTCCATATATGGTATGATTCTTATAACAATCCATTCTATTTACTGAGCTTAGGTAGTTCGTTGGAGACACTCGAAACTGACGACCAATAGCAATTCTGTTTGTGTTGTGTTATCTGTTTTAATCACATGAATCAAAGAGAAAGGGTGCCTCCAGAATTTCTGCTTTGTATGCGGTATTTCTTTGCCTTTCCGTATCGAACAATCACGAAGGTGGGAAGGCATCCAATAGTTTGATTAGTTCGTCGTCTATTAAATATGACCTGAGTATTCCATTTCGCCTTGTGACACTTCACAAGCACTGATGATGTCACCTCGGCTGGTGATGAAACGTTTGCAAACAAATTGCCAAGCTCGGCGAACAGGCGAAATGGAATTCAGTTCACCCGAGTACCAGAACCGATTTTCAATATTTTGTCAACATGACCTGAGTATTTGATTAACTTCTTGCACTGAAGTGGCGCCCAACTATTGCTGGTTGAGTTTGTTTCATGTGGGAAAACCGCATGAATGACCCATCCCCGTGTCAGTATTGGACTGCGCCAACGAATCAGTCGCGATTTTCCGATTCCATCTTCAAAATAAACTTTTAAAATGCATTGAAAAATCGCAAAATTTCAGTCCAAATTGGTGAGGATCTTCTATCACAAATCTCATCGTTCACATAACACCGGTATAGTGTACTGAATGTTTTGGTTATTGACACAAATGAAGATAAAATTATTAATACGAAACAGTGATTGTTGGAAATTTTTCGACGACGATTTACAATCCAAACTATCTGGGAAACACCGATAACGATTTACCAGACACGCACGAAGGATGACGCGCATTACCCTAATAACTGGAACGGCTGATTTAATTCCGTATGGTTCATCAAAAATAAACGAATGGAAAAAATAGATTGTAAGTTCTGGGTACGTGAAGCTTATGTATTGCGGGGTAGACACGTGATGGGCACCAAATGTTGCCAAATAATGATGTTTGCAATAAGGAAATTGTAGGTTATACCTTCAAATGTATCCAGATTTGGAATTTTTCCTATCAAGTCTTAACCTTGGACAGCAGCACTAAGATGAGACTGATGAGATACTAGCAACAAGCGTACAAAGATGGTTGTGCAACAACATGTGCAGACCAAGTGAAACAGTCTTTTTAAGATTCCTTTAAGCAAGCGCGTATTATACTTTGCGTTCTACGGGCGAGTTCCAGAGCATAATTTTAAGTTCGACTAGTGGATTGACACAGCAACCGAGACTCATAAAATGTCATGGAAAGGATAACGTGCTTTCCAGCTTTTCAAGCCATATTTCTGTCGATCTGTATGCGCCAAAATTTCTCAGAAAATCTAATTAAAGCCTCCCCACTCCCATGAAAAATCGATCGTTGACGCTCTTGTTCCTCAAAATGATCATCAAAAGGTGATAAACAGTGTAGTCCCCACTCAAGTTTTAAGATAGAAGATCAAGGTAGCATTCTACTGAGGTTTCACTAAAATATGTCGTAAAATCACGTGATTCAAGTTTGCTTTAGGTGTGTGGAGTGCACACGTTGTGTTGTGATTCACTGAGACGAGAGAAGAAGCTCGACAAGAACGCAGAAACGTACCAAAAAGTGACCTTATGAAGAGCATTACAATAGAATAAGCCGGAATATTTGTGCCGATCAATTATTTCACTTGTATAGGAATATCGATCGTAGATATGGTTAACCAAAGGCATTGAAAATCTTATTTGATGAGCCAATACCCGGATTTTGAATTTATCCTAAGCATATTTGACATTAGGATTATGGAAATGTTAAGAGGACAAAAGCAGCCCGTAGGTACATAGTAAATAGTACAGTATGTAATTTTGCTTTATGCGGTCAAAAAGTCGTCCCAATATAACACAGAGGGAGACGAAAGTTTTTGTTCATTCTTATCTATCGATTGTAAGGTCAAAAAAAAAATCTTATCCGTTTGCACCAAAATACGTGGCTGTTCGTAGTAAAATTAACAATAGTGATCTACTCGGTGTGTGCGGGATTACTTAAATTAGGACTGGGGCTCATAAAAGCATCCGAACAAAACACGAGGAAATAAGTTAGAACTGNTAATCATAAAACGGGTATTGAAATAAATTGAGCTCATAGTCCATTTACAATGGGCACAAACCGAGTAAAAGTTGTTAGGCAATTTTGCTTTGCAGTAGTTTTGTGCTCGAAATGCTTTCTGTGGGAAGGGTAGGGATAGGTAAACCCTCATGTGTGAGTAGAATCCAGTTACGGCAGTGATCGAGACATTTCTTCTGAAGGAAATGGCTTTTTTCGTCTTAGTTGATACCGTAACTTCATAATTTCGCGAACAAATAGGTACGCATGTGCCGCTCCAGTCAAAATTCCCAAAACACAAGACAGAATGATGCCCGCAAATAGAGTAGATTCACGAACGCACTGACTGGAAAAACACAAACCAACAATTTGCAGCAAAACTCCAAACATCAGGTCGCATATCACAGATGCAATCATCCATGCGACGGGAGCCACGCGATCGTTCATGTACAGCTTCACAGCTAGTGAACCAGGGATAAGGAAGGCTGCTGAGCACCACAGTCCAACACCGTAACATTCCAATCGATATTTCCATAAAATTGATGCTATCTGAAGCAGGCAAGACAGCAAACCAAGAATGAGAAAGATCAAACCGGTTAATAGCGTGAAGGCATCCCAATCGAAATCGCTGATCCAGTTCGTGCGACATGGGTAACAACCTCCTTGATCTGCTGGATATCGAGAAAATTTGTCATTCTTTTTGTCGTTCTGCTGAACCAGAGTAGTTCTGGGCATAATCAGATAATCCGTTTACCGAAGCGGCACGTATGTTTGGAATTCGGGTGACCTTCTGTTGTCGTTGGTGGTGGTGGTGGTGCTCAAATTGACTATGACGATTGTGAATCGAAAAACTTGCTGCTATTTTCCAATCTCTTCACGCAACTGTTACCATAGTGGTATGGAAACAATACATCATTCTGTACGATCTGTATGATAAACCACTAGAACTGCTGGTTCAGATCAGGTGGCAGTAGTGAACTGGTTTGGCCTATCATGAATTCACCATACGATTTAAAGTGTGTGGATCATGCTTAATTCTCAGTCAATCTGATTGGCTGTCACTAAGTAACCTTGACTGAATAGAACCACATCACACTGACGCATACGCAAACGCACGCATTATAATACACAACTTACTACATGATGTATATATATATATATATATAGGCATGGCCCATGTTCAGCTCTTCGGATTAGAACAAAATAGGAAGAAAAAATCCGGAGCAAGGAGAAGAACGACAGATAAACTGGATCGAATGAAAACTGTCATGTATTTTAGTGCTAAAATAATGAGGCAGTAGATTTTATCAACTGAAAATTGATAATCTTTACATCCTCAGTATTCAACTACAAAGGATACACACTGTCATTAACAACCGAGCATACTCACAGAAGTTTACCAAAATCCTAAACTATGCTATCTCATGCATGCGGATAAAGTGAAAAGAGACTAACATAATGGGATTTGAGTTCGAAACCCGGTGCATGAAGTGTGTGACCACAATTTGAAACAACTCGGAATTCCTGATGCAAGTTTGTTCGAATGTAACTTCTCCAATGACATGCCAATGTAGTTTGGGGATGTACTGTTGACCAGTGTGACGGAGACTGGATATTTTAGACATTATAAAAGAGGATAATAATAGTATTGATGATTATAGTCATCAGACTTACGTTTTAAGGAGCATTTCACTTAACGATACATTTTCAGATGAAGCCAAAGGATGTTTAAGTGAAAGTTCAGCACTGACAGATGTAGGCTTTAGCAGAAATGTTGCAAGAATGACATACGTTTTTGATTGCCTGAAGCTGAAATCCTGGGCACTTATCCAATGACATAACTTTGGGGTCTCTGGTGGCCAAGCATTTGTCCGCCGTAGGCAAGACTATGCTGCGATGCGTTTGCGGAGGTGACGGGCTATTCAAAGCGTACGGTCTGTGGATCGCAAAGTTCAGTTCCATTTGCTTGCAAGCTGTTGGATTTCTTGCCCCATAGGGCTTCTGACCAGGCAAAGATAGATGAAAAATGCTGCACAGTGTTCTTTATGAGGGATATTTATTGCATAGTTTCACTTATTGATATAATTTCATGGACGTTGCATTGTAAGTCATGGAAGTGGTTCATCCCGCCTTCGCTTTAAAGAATAAGTTGTGGGCTTGTAAACAAGGTGAGCGGGTAGAGATTTCCAAAACAGCAAGCTCTGATGGTAAATAAACGAAGCCGCCACTTGGGTCAAACATTTTGTAACAATAACTTAAATGAATGCGCTCGGACGACAAAGTGGGAAGGTGATATGAATGACCAGGGTTCTGTATTATTTGATGTACTGGGTATAACCCCTCTGATTGTAGTCTTTCCAAGTAGGTTTGGGAATGCAGTCTCTTGTGAACGTTCCAAAACTTATGATCGCATTGCAGTCGTGGATTCCAAGCATGATTGGTGGGGACGAATGTGAGCTGATAACAAATGTGGGAACAGTATAGGCTCAAATTTGCCAAAGACACACTTTAGTGAACAGATATATCTTATAACTGCGGACGACACCTTGGAGCAGTTTACATAACAGCTTAGGTTGTCTTGAGCAATACCACCAGGGTCATTCTCTAATGAGTATTAGAGGTATATGGACGTTGCTGATATCCCGGGAAGTAAGGAAACCGTGTTTTGTGCCGAAAGGATATAACCGTATATTTCGGTACGTTGAATTCTACTTCGGTTTTTGATCAACCATCGACGCACTGCGCCCAGTGTACCATGAGGCTTTCGGGTTCCGTCACTGTATTTCAAAATTTGGTGTCATCTGTAAACATGTATGTCTGTGATCCCAGAACATCCAGTGGATCGTTTATAAAACCTAGAAGAAGATGAGAATGAGGAACGGATGGATACCTTTGGAGCCCGGCGGGGTACGTTGCTGGAGCTAGGTGGTTACTCAGAAACTGGAATTTCCATGGTACGTTGCCGAGGAAACTCTTCAATCCAGCCCAGTAAGAGCCCGGAAATTCCGCAGCAATGAAGTTTCCGCAGCGGTACTTGGTGTTTCACGCGACCAAATGCGTTGGAAAAGCCGAATCACTGTACTTCCACTGTCTCGCCGTAGTCAACTGCTTTTGTTCATTCCCATCGGGTTCACGATGGCTTGTGCTGAAACCCAAATTGAAAAAGGGATAATACGTTGTTTTTCCCAGTGACCCATCCCATTCTGTGCAACAACGGATTCCATGGCTTTGGACAATACGGAGAAGAGATTGACTGGGCGGTAGCAGTGAACGGATCCCCAGGTCAGCCTTTTTATGGGTGAAATTATCTCTTGATTCCATAAGTATTCTGGTCGGGACATCAAATCCTTATCCCTGTCCACGGTTATCACCTAGAGTAAATGGTTTAAGCAATTATGAGCAACAG
>UZAN01052142.1:4558-15692 GCA_900618425.1 Echinostoma caproni | reverse complement strand
GGTAAATATATATATATATATATATATACCCGGTGCACTCAGGTGGCTTATAATACTAGGATCCTGAATTCGTGTCTCCGATACGCAGCAGACATCAATTTCTAAAGATTGCATTGCACGCGCAAGACACGCCTGTTGACCGACCTGGATAAGAGTCCTCATGTTGAAAGCCCCCAGATAGAGAGGGTGACGAGCCTTCAGAATCTGCACTTTATTTACAGGAAAACTAGTTAAAGTGCTATTTGGAAAAGACCTTTGGTGAGTGACGACCAAGTTGTCTGAGGGAATATCACGGGTCGGAAGAAGAGGTAAAGGGATAGGGTTGGGTATGGAAGACAAAGAGTTAAACAAAGGTTGGGATGTACATTGCCCTTGGTAGATGGTGTTGACCATATAAATTTCGCACAGGGATAAGTTTTAGGTAACATAGTCATTAACTTAGCAATGCTATGCAGTGATCGTTGTTACTGTAATTTGGCCAACCAACGAGAAGAAAGAAACCGGACGAGATAAAAGCACCATCAAGACATCTGAAGTAAGTAAACCTGATCTGCATGGAGAGTGGATAGACACAGGTGGGTCAGTAATTAAGGCACTCAGCTACCCAGTATCTCTAACCATCAGTTAGGTTTAGGATGAGCTCTTCAAACTGGATATCCAACGAGACCTCTATGAGTGAGTCTTTTGGTCAGGCTTTTCATATTTTAATGAAGCGTGACACTTTCACGACTGATGGCTTTTCAAATCAACCTCAACCCGGCGAACCTCGCACACCGAGGGAGTCTATCCGAGGACAAGCGTAACACACCCCAGTCTCAAGGTAAAGCACAGATGTCAGCGCGCGACCACAAATATTGTCATGGTTTGTCGCGTGGTTGCCAGACTCGTGTAATGCAGTGTACACAAACTGCGCTCCGCGAGCGATATCTCTTTAGCAGCCTATCACTTCATTTTAAATTTGACCACTGAACCCTTAAATAGGTCCGATTCGCAAATTAGTCGTAATGGTCTCTTTCAAAAGAAACAACTAAGCTCAGAGCTTCCGGAAACGCTTGGTTAGTCATTTCCTGGCGCGCCATCGTTAGTTATTTTGAGAAACACCGAAATATTTCAAATTCAAATTTTTACTATGGAAAAAAAACTTTCAAAGACTTCGCTTATCAAATCCCATAGGGTGTTTACACTGTGGTTCGGAACACGATTCACAAGATCACAGTTAGTCCATGAAAGTAAAATAATAATGTAATGTTTTTGACGAGCACAGGAGAATATATTATGCAGTTGGGCGTTGAAACATAATGTTTGCCAGAGCATCATCAAGCTGACGCTTCAATGCACTGCGGATTGCGTTGCACGATATCTGCGAAACGTAGCGGTCCATTTACCGGAGCTAAAAGAACATAGATTACTTCCAAAGACAATAGGTCTTGAATGAGTGAAGTCCTGGTACTTCGGTACGAGGCTGGAAACTTGACAGTATAAACCAAAGTTAGGAATAACCAATGTTGAGTTCTACTGAATCATGCAGGGGTATTTTGTGTTTCGTTAGTTTACAACCCAAGGTTGCCCGATCTCATGATTGAATAGTAAATTATCAAGACTATGATGTTCAGTCCGTCCGTTGTTCATCGAACTCCAGGGTGATGGGTACTGTACAAATTATTCGTATAAATAGGGAGAGGAAAACTTCGAACTTTTACGCGTGGACCTAGTCCTGCGAAAACAGGTGAGTCGTTTGCATTCAGTTAACAGATCGAGGTTAGACAAAATACTGCATCTTTCGAAACAGGATGAGTGGAAAGAAATGCGCGACAGCTACAGTGATCGGCATTGAATATAGGGTAGGGGGTGTGTACGAAGAAATCACAATGTAAAAGGAACAATAGAAGAAAAAATTAGTTCAATGCACACGCATATGCAAAGCACGCACAGCAGATGGGTTAGACTTACATTATAGAATGCAGAGACATCCGATTTTGAGATTGAATCCAACTCTTGTATTTCTAGCTCATCTAGTGGGTAAAGCAAAAAATAACATCTCTAATGAGGAAATGACTGACAAGGTTTAAATGGAGAAACAAGTGGTTAGATAGAGAAAAAAACAGTCAGATTGTACCTGCGGTGAGAATAATGAAAACATGCACCGGTTGGCCGAACGAGAACATTAGTACTGTTGTTGTCGTAATCCTGTCAATGATGACGAACACTGTGAGAAAAATACGAATCTCAATTATCGGGGTTGGATTCAAAAGTGAATGTGTTATTCGAAGCGGGAAAACCTCCCTGGGATGCCCTGTAGCACCACAAAATTCCCGTGGCACAATAAATCAAGAGATGTCGTATTTGAACGGATTTTAGTTAATAAACAATGCAATAACACGCAGACATTCACGAGGGTTAAGGAATGTGAAAAATAGCGACAGCAAACAGTTATAAGAGACTAACTGGAAGCGATGAGTTCAATAATGACGGAGGAGGAAGTGAAGACGAAGCGTGGCAGTGTTTGAAGCGATCGAGTAAGTAGGTAGTCTAACCATCGTTAGCGTTGTTCCAAATTACAAATTTAACAACTATTAACCACACAACTTTGTGTGGCGTTTGTGCTCACTGTCTTTAAGCTGCCTATGTGGATAAAAAATTAGAAAGAATGAAATGTTGTTGCGAACACAGTTAAAGAGAAGATGGAGAATTTACATGGAAAAGGGTTGCAGGGATGATGAGTACATGCTGATAGGAAAACCCACTTTTGCTTCGAAAGTGACTACTTCTCTTTGATTTTTTCTTACTGTTCNCTGTTCCAATGATTCTCATGAAATTTGAATTTTCGAGCCGAAAAAACCTTAGTCGACACCAACGGCCATCGATGATCCGGATCGGTCTCTTCTTTCAAAATTCTGTACTTTCGAGTGGATTTTCAAGATCAATGCTAGCCGGTCCCGAAAGTGAACACACAGAGATAGGTTCTCCACAGATATCGCCTTTAGGTACAAACCGAATATATAACCTCACCTGAAGGCCTGTCTTCCGCCTTCTCTCTGGTTGGGTTCCAGGATTGTACTAGTCTAACGACGCGTTTATTACAGTTCGCGGGAATCGCGCTAGATGTATTCATTCGGTAACTGGGTCGTTACGGTTCCTGCCAGTCGTCAGTTTTATAGCTCGTTTCGTTTGGGACGCGGCCCAAGCTGGTCCGGTTGCGTCATTTATCCGAACACGTACACGAGCGCCACTGTTTGCGACACTCAGCCATATCACCTAGTATCTCTAACCACCGTTTACCATGATCCCGGGGTCCCCATACAAGAAATCTAACGCGACGTATAGGACCAAGTCTCGCCGTTAGGATTTTAGAACCAGATTCCTTTCGTAGACTGACCATCTCTGTCTTTCTCGATTTCAAAGCGGCTTTCGACTCAGTCAACCGCTCTAGACTATGGCGCTCCGTCTCCCTGAAGGATGTACCCGAAAAGTTTATATCAATACTACGATCCCTCTGTACTCATTGCCGAAGTCGAGTCCGAGTTTGCGGCACTTTTTACCCTAGTTCACCACGGAAAGTGGTGTTCAACAGGTTTGCTCTCTCCCCCTTTTCTGTTTAACTTTGTTGTAGATTTGATCATGGAAACAGCCCTATCCTCGTGCGAGGAAAGTGGTATCGATTTACTCCCAGGTGGCAGGCTGGCCAATCTAGAGTATGCAGATGACATTGCGCTACTAAGTGAAGATCAAGTAAGTTGCACGCTCTTCTGGATAGTTTGAGTGCTAGTGTGTCCATGTTCGGTATGCTTTTTGCACCTTCCAAGTTTAAAACGTTGCTACAACAATGGGTTGGTCCAGCACCCAGTCTCACCCTGACTGGTGACGTAGCGGAGAAAGCAGACAAATTCTGCAGCTATATCTCAACTGGCGGACGCGTCACGGATGAAGTGTCAACCCGCATATAGACTTCACCAGTAATAGCAGGCCTAGTGTTTAACGATCTGCATTGCATCTGTTGACCCTGTAAATCACTTAACATAATTACAGTCAACCCGCTCCAGTTCAGGGAATCGCGTTCTTCTAAAACCAGAGGCGTACAGACAGAACAACACTCTCATACTAAGTCTTAGTTTGATCGCCTTTGACATTATTTCCTCCGCTAACTTACTCGGAAAAAATCGTGCGCTGTGGCAACCTAGTTGGTGACACAACACGTCCCAACCAGCGTAATCTATAGAGATTCGTCATTTCACCCAGTGGGGGACTGCGACCACTTAAAACACTAAGTATATCCTTAGCATTGCTTGTCCGGTTTCCTCTGTTTCGGCAAACATCGTAAACCGAGAGCGATAGCTGCCTTGAAGAAGAAATATTAGCAAACGAGGATACGTAAATTATTCATTCACTTTCATTTTAAATGTAGTGTCAGTGGAAATAACCAAGGAATGTTGAAATGAGGCATGGGGTGAATGATTGGAAAATATCCGGAAAAATGGGAAACCAGTAGGTGCGTGTCTAGTTGCAATGCGATATCAAATGGAAGGTTGTGTAAAACCGATTATGAGTTGTACGGGCTTAGTAGTATTTATTTTCAGTGATCACGCGACCAGTGCAGTAGAGCACATGTTCCAGTTCGATTAAGGGACCGCAATTAACATCACAGATAGCACGAGTGAGACGAGTAGGATAACAATTTCTATTGGTCTACAGATCTGATTACAATTGCTCTATCAGCATCACCTTGTGTGAGATGCAGACAAACCATTAATGTCACAAACAAATGTGGCAAAACGTTTGGACAACGATTGGGCGTAATGATCAAGAATGATTGCATTCTCGCATAGCGCGAACAGTGAAGTTAGCTACAATGTATTTCGCTATACGATGATGATTATGACAGTGTGAACAGATTAGATTCAAAACAACAATAACGAGCACACATTCGGGAAATGATCACACACTAAAAAGGATGCTGATTTTACTGTGTCAAAATAAACTACCTCAAGTGAATCATGCAGGATGGAGTGCTCCAAACGAATAAAAAGCATCTATTGCAGATATAATAGAAACGGTTTCGAGACAGTAATTTTCAGTTTGTCTGAAGAAGAAAACTCGATCACAAGGGCGGAGAACCACATGAGAAATTCTGAATGAAAACACGGCGAGGTGCACATTGCAGAATACAGCAAATTTACTTCGAAGATAATCTGATGTCAACAAAGAAATCTGAATAGGTAGATAAATCAGGGATAGCTACGGACGGACGAAATAGTTCGATAATTTGCTGAATGATAAATAACATCCAAAAATATTCACTTGGCTAAGCACTTCGAGACGAGACGATTCACCAAATGAATCAACTAGGATCAATTGTGGTGATTTATCGGAACATTGCTCTGAGGTGTGAAAAATATGGCACGACCACTCACTTCGTTTGAAATTGTAGTGATGGCATGCGATTTCAGACCAGAAATGGGAGTTCTGTTCCGTCATTCCTTTTGGTTTTTCCATCAATCGGGATTTCAAGGAGGCGACATGCATATCAAACTCTTCATCCAACATGAACAACAGCATATCCTACGGAGAATAAAAAAGATGTTCAATCAAGGAATTACTATTTGCGTACCGACGTTCTCGCTCCACACTAAATACCCTAGCTCCGCTGGCTTACTACATTCTATCAGCACTTGATGGAAGTAAGAAAGCTGTCAGAATTTGTTTCTTGGATTACAGTGACGCCTTCAATTGTGTTGACAGGTCTAAGATGTTGAATATTTTGTCTTCCAATAGGATATTGCATACTATAATTGCGGTACTCGCGAACTATTCCACAAATCGATCACAGTTCACACATTACTTTGGTCATTCCTCCTCTTCCTTAATTTCCATATTAGGCGAATTACAGGCTGCCATTCTATCCTCGTTTTACTTTTCAACTTATATTTCATCCATGCGTAAACACGCTGTTTTCATTTCACAAAGGGAATCGTTGTGCTAATCTGGAATCCTGTTCCACATTAAACACGCGGTGATACTATTATGGAACCCCTAAATGTCAGGTATCTTGATGTGTTAATTAGTCGAAATTTATGCTGGGCTGACTAAGTTATTTCTGTATTTGGAAAGGTCAGGAAGTTATCATTTTATGTCCTTCGACTGAATGCACTATCCGTCCCTCGCTTCTTGATTAAACATTTTCTTTTTGCTTGTATTTTGCCCCTGTGAGTGTACGGTTCGTCTGTAATCTCTCCAGGGATGCTCAAGAAGGACTTTAAATTGCTTTCCTTATTATGATCACATTTATCAAGAAGTAGCGGGATTTCCCGTGTAACTCTCTGTCACTTCATCATTTCACAACATACAAAGTTATGCTTTTCGTTATCCACAAAAATCATAAACAACCGTTTACATCCGTACACCAAGATCTTATCCAGTTTGTGTCCTCTCATTCCACCCGGTTCCGCTATAACTATATTTGCTCGTACGACCGCCTATCGATCTTCTGTGGTGCCTCATCTTGCCTGGTTTCGTATTAACCCAGAGCGCATCGCTTCGGAACTGAAATCACTCATATCGTAAATTGTTCTGTTTTCTCCTTGCTTACCACAATTCTGATATAATTTTCTTCGATAATTGTTGATTGACTATCTGACTGTTGAATATCCACCTTTCGGAGTGCATAAAGTAAATACTTGACTTGACTTGACTTGACCAAACCCGTCAGACAGAAAATGGTCATCAATAGAAGGAAACACGATACGAAACCGAAACAAATCAAGTTTTCCATCAATTGGCTACCGAGATTGGACTAATTACGAAGCGTTAGTAAGCTAATTGCATCAGTGAAGGGCTTCGGAATCACTTTATATAGTTGTTTTACACTCCTTAAGAGTAATAACGTCATTTTTGAATGTATTCTGTCAGGGATGATCAAGTATTCCGAGAAGTCAAGACCGTTTGGAAAACTAACAGATGAGAAAAAACTCAAGCGATCGAGCTGTTCAAGTCGACATTACTGGCGTCCACCAGTTCGCAAATCTCAGTCGACTACGGACACTGAACATTCATGATAGACAGTTTAGCTGCTGCTCCGTTCAGTACTTCTTCCATCGCCTTCGGCCACATAGGTACCGTTAGGGTCCCTCGGGGTGATCGTATTCGATGGTTAGAGACACTGAGTGATATGGCTGAGTGTTGTAGACAGTGGCGTTCGTGCATGTTCTCACTTTATTTGTAACCTTAGACCACTGAAGTTCTCCATTTTCTGTTCGACTCCACCGTCAACTTTCCTGTCTTTCTCCTACTGTTCACCCAAAGACAGCAACCAAAACCGGCACACGAAAGTGCATGGTTATTGGTTGTATAAACTCCAACTAAACAGAACACACTTGTACCTATGAAGCGCGTCCTCTTCTAGGTTTTTCTTACCCAAATGTGCAATGATGGATCAAGATTATCACATTGTCCATATTGGTATTGTTTGCTCTGCAGGTGATCTTGCAGGATGTTCTAAAGTACGTAGGTCAAACGCGGAGTGACCGTGCGATTTCCTAACACTCTATTCCACATAGAGATCTGTAGATTTATATACACAATAAGACGATGGAAGGATACCCAATCTGGGTAGTTCAACAACTAGATCGTGTTTGTTTCACAGANAGAGCAGAGAAATTTCATCTGCATTATTAGGAGTGTGTTAGTCCAATTTACATGATGACAAACTGCATGACATGCAAAACAGAAAGGAAAAAACTAAAAAGATCAACTACTCACATGGACGGAAGATAAAAAGTTTTCAATGTGAGTCTCTAGATCGTCAGGNCAGGACGTTGAGCCGATTGCACTATGACTCGAAAACCCTGCAGAAGGTTTGATCTTCTGGGTCCCGTGTGAACGATATAGCCTACAGAAGATAAGAACAACAAAAGAATATATCAGACACTTTCGACCAGCGACAAAAAATTGAAATATCGAGTTAGGGTCAAATACACGAAAGAATAATGCACAAAATGATTACCATACTGATCGAGATACCAACAACAAAAACAGGACAGCATGAATTAGGGGTTATGAGTTTGCTCGATACGTGAAACTCGCGAACAGCATACCGGAAACTGTGACCGGTCCACCATGTAACAACAGTTTCTTGATTTGACAGTTCCGACATCATGCAATGTTTTCCCAGTGCACTGCATAATAGTCCTCCTCAACGCGAAAGATACTGAAAGCCAAAAATCCAACTGACATTTTCGAAAATCCGTTTTGCTACTGCAGTTAAGCAATGTAAGAATATCCCGGGAACAGCAGGCCTTTGATAAAACGTAGCTAAAATAATAGCTTTATGGTCCATGCAGAAGTACATCAATATTGCATCAGCCTAATTTGTGTTTCGATAACCTATGGAATAAGAACAATATCAGATATTCGTATGGTAACGAGTCTGACAAGATACTCGTCGATAAGTGAATTCATACCATAGCTATCGCAGATAAAGTATAAGCTGAAATAAGCGTAGAGTAAAATGAAACCATGGGAAACTATCCACTAATATTTGGTTCAAGAGTTTGGAAACCATGAAAACCACGATGACAAGAGAATGATGAAACACTCATGGTCTGTCAAGACGCATACCGAGCTTCAGTATTCCGTTACCCAACAAAATTATGAACCCGGATATATTTTCAACGTGGCTGTTTCACCAGCTCGGTTGCAGATTAACCGCATACAATCCAGTGGTGAAGCTTAAGTCATGACTGAACTCGAGCTCAACAACTCAGGCTACAAAAACAATCAACGTTGATTCCGAACGTTTTTTACCTACCAAGTTGTTGTTCCGTCCGTAGTTTATTGAAAGCTGGCTCCTGAATGATTTCACAGAACAAATTCAACATGGTATCCGTCCGCGTCGATTGTTCTTCCGTTTGTAAATAGTAGCATATCGCGGAGGTTGGTTGACGGATGGTCAAGCGCTGGAAAATCATCTTCGTCTCTGTATAACAAAAGAGATACAGATTGTAACTCCATCACACGCATTTACACTTGTAACATCTGATAATTGTTCAATGTTTTGTGAAAGAGAATTCCGAGCCGCATGAAGGCAACCGACAACAGCACTACACAGGAAAATGACTCTATTGACTGTCTGATGAAAATAGAGGTTCCAAGTGAAAAAAAAAACAAATGTAATGTGACAAAGATATTCACAAAATGCAAATGAAGTTTGGTAGTTTCCGCAGACCAAGATAGTCAAGTTTTCTCTGTGACCATATTTTGATATCCAGGATCCAATTACCATTTGTGTGTGCGTGTGGGAGCGGCTGGCGCAAGAGCAGATTACTGTGATTAATACTTTTCTTTATAAAAAAACAAGTGATTGAATGGAATTACATGCCCGAAATTCGACAGCGAAGTCCGCTTTGCTGTAACGCACTGTACGATAATATGATAATAAATGTCTCAAATCAGCGAGAGCTATACGCCAAGATTATCTGTGTATTCTTGATTATTACTTAATCCACAAAAGTGCGCTATATGTGCTTTGAGTACAGACGGTATAACACCTTTGTGCTCAAGATTAGATGGACAGGGAGAGTGAATAGAATACAGTGGCAGTTGAGTAGTGCTCGGCCCGCATAATATGCATAAAAGGTCGACTATTTAGACCCTAAAAACAACCAAATCGACAGCAGTTACTTTTATCAGTATAACGATGGGGATAGAGAGCCTATATTATGAACAAAGGGCATAATCTTACCACGTTTGAATGTTTCACCCGTCATCGACGAGCTGATCAAAAACGAGCCCGCAAAGATGCTTCGTCTTAAGCATACCCGTTCTGTGATTCTAGGATTGGCAAACGTTAGCATTTTTTTCTTTTCGATGCTACTTTCAACCTTTCCTGTCTTTCTCTTCATGTTCATCCAAATGGGTAACCAAAACCGGCGCACGACAGTGCATGGCTAATGGTTGTAGAAAATGAACTGAACTTTTAGGCCTACTATCGAATATGCCGGAACCGGCAGGAGTATGTGAACAGACTGAGATCACTGTACTCGAATAGTTCTGACAGCGTAAGGGTCTACGGCGAGCTGAGTAGGTCGTTAGTAACGAGCAGCGGTGCCCCATTTCATCATTCCTGTTCAATTTCGTCATAGACGAACGCACAAAGTGGTTGGGCCATCAGTATCAGTGTACAGCGTAATACAGTGAAGCGAACTTCACTCAATGCATAGAAGATAAGTGAAACTGTGTGACGATAGCTACTGGGCCTACTTTTAGGGCAGGAAAAGAAAGCGAATCTCTATAGTCAACAGAGCACATAGTCTAACTGAGCATTGATCTTGATTAACTAAAGCATTTCGGTTTGATGAGGAGTGACAACAAGATCGACACTGCTATCGGCTTGCTCCGGTTAAGGAAGTTTCGGACTCCAACCAGGAAGATGGCAGACACCTACTCTATCTAATTGCTCTGTCCATTTCTCTATGCCTCGTTTCCTCCACGTAACCCTCTCCTGTCTAAAGCGGCCATTGCAAATAAAGAGCGGTGCGGTAGGCGACCGTCGGACATACGCAAAATGTGTCCTAACTAAAAGTTACCGCTCAGTAACAGCGATCGTAACCCATTGGTCAAATTCGAACCGCCACTTGAATAAGGAAAATTTACTACGGAAACTTTGTGCATCGGTCTAACCACTATCGATAGATCCAGTAGCTTCTGTGCCTCTCCAATTGAGATAACTTCCGGCGTATTCACTGCTTCAAATTCTTCTTCGTTGCGTCGCTTAGCTTGATTCAAAACGAGTTAATCTAATGATTACAAAAGAGAATTGATGCAAAAATTTTAAAAAACCCACTTTTTCATTATCAAATGCTAAAGTGGAGATTTCCTCTCATTGAATACCTCTAAATGTCAGTATGTAGTGTTTTCCCGCTTGGCCCTCAAAGATAGGTTCCCCACCCTCTCTGCCAATTAACACTAGTAAAATACCTTGGTGTCACTTTATCACACAATTTATCATGGTTACTGCGTGTTCAAAACACCTTCTGTAAAGTTAGAAAGCTTTCATGTTTCTCACTCCGATTGAGATTACTTTCTGTTCCCCATAAGCTGAGTGTTAGGTTTGTGAATGCATGCGTGCTACCCCACTCGTTGT
>UZAN01052141.1:0-17989 GCA_900618425.1 Echinostoma caproni | reverse complement strand
TTGATCGATGGGCTGAACACTTCCGGGCTCAGTTCAACTAGCCCCCATCGACATCTGATCTTTCACACTCCACCTTGGTTGTGCAAATACTGCCAGTTAACATCAGTCCTCCATCTGAAATGGAGGTTACTCGAGAAATAAGCTATCTCAAAATGTATAATGCTTCCGCCCCCGACAGACTGTCCCCATCGGTTCTAAATGATGGAGGCTCATCCTTGGTTTTCCAGTTGACAAAACTCCTGGGCTCAGTGTGGGAGAGGCAACGGGTTCCAACTGAATGATGTGAATCGGTGATCATACCGATTTACAAGGTGACAGATCCTCCTGTGAAAACCACAGAGGAATTAGTTTAATCAATATTGCCTCTAAACGTCTCGCCGGCAGCATACTCCGTCGATTGTCTACCGCACGGAACGGTGCACGCGTGAGAACCAGGATGGTTTTAGACCTGGTCGAGGTTGTATCGACCACATCTTTACTCTTCGTCAAATCCTAGAACACAGACACACTTTTCGTTGACCCACGATCTCTGTCTTCCTCGATTTGGAAGCGGCTTTTGAGTCAGTCGACCGCTCTAAACTCTCGCTGCCTTTCCCTGAAGAGTGTGCCCAAGAAGTTTATTTCAATGTTACAATCACTCTACAATAATAGCCGAAGCCGAGTCCAAGCTTACGACACTTTTTCGCCCGAGTTCACCACGGAAAGTGGTGTTCGACAGGATAGCCCTCTCTCCCCTTTTCTTTTTAACTTCCTCGTAGATTTAATTCTTGATACAGTCCTATCTTTATGCGAGGAAAGTGGCCCACTGGAGCAAGTGGTCGATCTCCATAGATTACGTTGGTTGGGACATGTGGTACGCATGTCACCAGATAGGTTACCACAGTGAGCGATGTCTGCCGAAGCAGATACCGAGTGGAAAAATCTTAAGGGTGATCAAACTAAGACCTGGCATGAGGGTATGAAAACCCTGACCAGGATTCTGGGTCACATAGATCCCTGACTGAGGAGCTCGAGGTTATGTTCACCGAGGGTTAGAGACATTGAGTTATGTGGCTTGGTGTCGCAAACAGTGGCGATTATGCATCTACTCATTATTCTTGTAACTTCAGTCTTTCTTGAAATATCCCCATAGATCATTGAAAAGACCAGTAAAGCGAAGAATTCTTTTCAATTACTCATTCTCAAGCTTCTGCATTACACAAGGTGGCAACAAAAGTCATGGTTTACAAAATAAACCGCGGTGGGGTAGGGGGTGGTTACAGGGTTGTAATCACTTGTCTAAGTGGATTACGTAAGATGGTCATTCAGTCAACGTTTGATTTCCTGGACAAAGGTCAATTACCTCATATTGTCGGGCCATGGCATACTCAATACGTGAACGATCCGTTTTTGTTTTGCACAGTTCGGGGTGGTGAATACGAATCGCTACCGCCTCGGCTGTGCAAAGCATAATCTGCCGCAATTGTTTAGTCAGATTAATCGGAGTTCTTTAAATGACCATCAATGACCTTTCAACATCTGCCGTATGCCCCGTGTTGATAAGATGTTTCACAATTGAGCTACGAATGGCCTTTGATATTCCTTTTCTCAGCCAGGCCGGGTGATGCTCTTGAATCCGTTTAGTCATACTTCAGTCTCTCTTCTGCTTGAATATGCTCTCAAAATTCTAATAATCACTCTGCCTTTTTTATCCAAATGGGAAGCCAGAAGAAAGCAACCAAAATCGGCGCTCTGGTAATGGTGGTAAAACTTGAAACCGAACTGAACTGAAGAGGGGCACTGTTCGCTGTACTCGCGTTCTTCCGTTATTGTCCGACGCATGTCGAGAAATCTAAGGGAGTTGGAGGAGACCCCGTGTCTGACAACTCTGTGAATTAGGCCACAACTGTGTGAATTTGCTAAGTGCCTTGGGTTTTAAATGGTTGTCCAGTGTTGATCTACACTTCTTGATGGGACAGTAGCTAGCTTTTCGGTCAACTCGTTTTGGTAGCCAGCTAACACGGGCGGGGCAGAATGATTGGCGAGATCAAGCTTTTCGCAGCCACCAAATGAAATAGACAACTTGGCACACCGGTGCGTGGTCGGAGTCCAATCAAATAGACCAATANCGATGGTCTTTCATACAACCTCTACATCTAATCTAATAGCTATATGATCAGTCTGACTCCACATCTGTTTCTAAGAGGTGTTACGTCAGGAGGAGAAGTGACGCTTTATGTGTCTGAAGTTTGTGCTAACGATGATCAGACTGTTTTCTGAGTATATGCTGATAAGTCTCTCCCCGTTGTCTGAACGACAGCTGTCAAGGCCATGATGGGTCTCATCGAACGACATACCACCAACNACCAACGCATGTGTTTAGGTCCCCGGCCAGGATCAAGATATCTGTCTTAGGTGCTTTGAGAAGGTCATGTAGGTTGTGACAGAAGGCATCTTTGACTGTACCCGGGCTAAAGTCTGTAGGAGCGTATGCAGAAACCACGAATAATCACCATTCATTTGGTTTCTGCTTTTTGACTTTACTTGAGCCTGTGATTGCAGTATAGTCGACTATCAATCAGCATCCAACCCAACAGACCAATCTCGGCCTTGGCACTTAAGGCGATACCAACACCTAATTGACCAGACGCTAATGCGATAGGGTTCCCGGAAACGCGCAGTTGAAACGCCTCTTTTGGATTGGAAGGAAACATTATTCGGATCACTGAGCTCGGATCTTAAATGCGTTTCTGAGAGGCAACATACATCAATCTCTAGACTTTCGCGCGTACGATCCGAACCTGCTTATTGTTCTATGCGGTTTGGAGTTCTTACGTTGAACGATGCATATTTGAAGGCAAGGTGAAATCGAAGGAAGCAAACGGTCGGCTCCCAGTGGCACGGCACTACTGAGATAAATGTCGAGTCTTTGGTTAAAGAAGGCAGTGAATTGGAGTCGGAAGTCCACGATTCTCTGGGAGCCGGTGATTGGGGGACCAGTTCATACGCCTTTCTGATGTGGCCAAATATCCAGGGTACCCAGACTACCCTCGAGCCGCGCACTTGCCGGTGAGCCTCACGGCGGTCAACTCCAAAGGTCAATTTTGGAGACCGATTTGGTTGCACCGAGGATTTGTGCCACTATGAGCTTCTTACGTCAGGTGTGGGTGGTTTGGAATTAAGGTTTAACCGACTCTCATAGACTGACTACCAATGGCCAGTCAACCCGGTGGAAAGCGCCGAGCATTCGCCTTGCCCTCCCAATTTACTGTTAGCACCTCTACCACGAGAAGGCAGTGGGTTTCAGTTTTTACAACCATTAACTATGCACTTTCGTGCGCCGGTTTTGGTTGCAGTGGGTAGGACTTCCTTAGCAGAAGCTATCTGAGGCACTTGGTTGTTTTGGAGCCTTTTACAGGAGTTCGGGACGAATAGTCCTTTCGGAGCCTGGAACACCTACTCCCAACTATACCGAGGCATTTGAAAGCAACTGCGCACCCGTTGCAAGCCTCATTTGTCGATTTATATTTGAACCGTTCCCATATTTCTTTCTTAATACGTTTTGGCACATCTGCCAATTTTATGTAATTTCTTACATGTATACATATACATATATATACACTTTATTCATATTCAACTAATTCATAAGAAAATCTTACTGATTTACGTAAAAAATTGATGTTGATACAATTTCGAATTATTTTTTTGATTCCTCTATGAGGTCATTGCTGAAAAAGGTTGGGTTTTCTCAGGGTTTAGATTGACTAAAACTTTAACTTCGAATGATTAGAACTTGTTTCTCAATCGATTGCACTGTTGGAGCGAGATGCAAGCTTCCCGGTTACTTGACACATCCTATTCAATTAAATTGAAACCTGTCATTTTCAAGATCTACGGGGCTAGATGGCATGCTCCTTATTGTGCTGTTCAAAATCCGTCCACCAGAGTGTGCGCTGTGATATGTGAGAACGAAAATTCTCTTTTATCTCTTTTTGTTAAATATGCAACTCAAAGGTACAGTTAATAAAACGAAACGGGTTCGCGTTCGGTTGAAACCATCCAAACAAGAAATAGGGAAGTAGATTAGATGGTGACGGGGACTGAACTCACGGACTATACCACTTTTACCATGTAACGCTACAACTATACCACTTGAACTTAATTGTTCGATTTCTTATCAATGCCAATCTTCATTTTAACACAATGAATGCTGTTGGAATATCATATAATGAGTTGAAAGTTTCATTGTATTTCAGGAGAAAGTACCAAATCTGTGGTAATATGAGAAACGTAATTGCCGGAGTTTCATTATTATTACTCATTTCTTTTATCGACGAAGGTAAGCCCAATTTATGTTTTAAACATGCTCTAAAAGGAACTCCAATGGAGTGTTATGTATGCCGCAATCAGGAGGGAAATAAAGACAAATGTATCAAAACCACAATGCAATGTTTACAGGACCAGTTATCATGCATTACAAACATATCTTATACAAGTGAGCATGCGTTCGTTGATTGAATCTTTCAAGTAAATTTGCTGATAGGGTCATGATATCATGTTTATAAATTGTCAGAATAATTATTATCACTTCCTGGACGTGAGTGTTCATTCGTTCGTGTTTGTGCGAATCGCTTGATACGAGTGGATTCGGATCAGGGAACAGGAGTGCGCGTCAGCGACCAAAGTGGTTGAAAAAGAAAATGTTTTCTGGGTCTAGAGGAGGGGTTAATTATTTGATTGATGATTGTTTCTACTGTGGAATAATACTACCCTTGACCTTTTTCTTCAGTCTTCGTTGGTCAGAAGGCAAGTTCTATGCGTCCTGACTGCCAGACCGAAACGATGATGACATTCATCCCGATCCTTAGCATTTCTTGATTAAACCAATCTGGTTAGTGCTCTCTCATGCGACCAGATAGGTTTCTGGTGATTCCACCTTCATCGGTAGCTCCATAAGGCCAAACAAATTTGTAAATAGAAAGCGCGATCAAATCGACTGGATGTATGCAGAGGAAGAACTGGTTTAGATCTGAACCAAACAGAAGGCGTACCACTAAAGTAGGTGTGTCTGATGGTGAGCTTGATTCTCTGGCTTGCTAATTCTCAGACGGTATAGCCTTCAAGCGGACTGCACACACGTCGTTCTTGTTCACAGTGCCAGATAGTCTTGCGTACAGTATTCTACTGATGAGTGATTCCGAAAAATAATTTGAGTCGTTCCAGTTCGTTGTGCGTTGTGCCTGGTGAGCACAGTTTCCAAATAGAACAGAGTGGCGAACAAGCTCGTTATCAGAGATTCATATTCATGCCAATATATCTCAATATGTCATTACTTGAGAATGAAGTTGTTTTGCGAAAATAAAATAATATCACATATCACTAGAAACGATTTCATCATGAAACCGGAAATCGAATTCACCACGATCATTTATTTATTCATCCACTCATCCGATCATCGAGATTACTCATGATGCGGTTTGTGTGGAGTGAACCAGGGATGCTTTGGAGCTTGCACAAGTNNNCCCACCGCTTCTGCTGAGGCTGGTACCCGACGGCGAACCTGCCTCGATAATTCGCCCGCGAGCCTTATACAGGGGGCGGAAAGCTTTAACCACGCCCACAAAGTGATTTGTTTCAGTTAGGTGTGAAACCACTGCACTGGTGAGTGACTTCATCATTCCGGTGTTCAGCCACGCAGGGTGGTGTTCACGAACCCGTTCGGACAATATCCTGAATATTCGATCTATTTACGTTGTTTCACGGGAACAAGTAAATGGGTGTACACAGAATGAGACCGCAGAGTCTGGAACTTCGTCCTTCAGTCGCAAACACAATTGGCTTGGACGTGAACAACACGCGAAGTTTGGATGCATAGAAAGTCTTACCGGTTGCGTCGGACAATCTTCTTTGTATGATCTCAGCTGATGTGTCCACTTTGAAAGGCAAAGAAATGTACACCGATTTTTCTTAACCTCGGTGTTTTGTAAAGGGTTTTCCGTTCACTGAATCATTTTGTTGACTAAACACTCCGGATACCCGTTACGTGCAAAGACCAATCTTAAAGTACGCAGCTCTCCTTCTAGCGTGTTCTCATTGCAGTTATTTTTTGCCCTATCCGTTAGGCAACGAACCAGGTTTCGTTTTACCTTACGTGGCACAAAGCTTCGAAAATGGAAGTATTGCTCTTTCCAAGTTACTTTTCTATGCACAGAACGTTGCATCGAAGCATCCAATCGACGGGTGATGCAGACATCTAGAAATGGCAATTTGTTGTTACAATCCATTTCCAAAGTAAATGTTATGTTAGGATGCATAGTGTAGAACCTGTTTAATAATTTCGTTGTGTTCAATGTTGCGTTTATCACACACAAAATATCATCTACGTACTGCGTGAGCAGTACACAGTGTTCAGCGGGTGATTGCAATTGAGTGTTTTCAAGTTTCGCCATAAATAAATCCGCGAAAAGCGGTCCCAGCGGAAACCCCATCCTTTTGCGATAAGTCTCATCGTTAAACTTGAAATGAACATTATACGTGGAGAAATAAAGCAGTTTTAGGTTATCCAAAGGGAATCCGAGCTCTATATTGGTAGTTTGTACATATTTACACAGGCAATCAATCGTTTCGCAGATGGGAACATTTGTGAACAACGAGCTGAGATCCAGCGAGAGCATTGTTCGATCGATCAAGTTTATGTCACGAATTTTGTTCAAGAAAGTAAATGTATCTTTGACACTGCTTTACCAATCCAACTCGAACGATTTCTAATGATTTGGCCAACCATTTGCCAAGGCATAATATGACGAGTTGCACGTATTCAAAATCGCTCGTAATGGTACTCCATTTTTCTATACTTTTGGCAATCCATACGATCTCGAAATAACCGTCCCGGTTGACCTAATACGTTCGAAAATGGACGCATCAGTGAATCCCCTCTGCTTTAGGTTTCGCAAAATCTTAGAGAGCCCCCTTCTATTTGGTCGCTTTATCCTTTTCGGTCGACTTGGTGAATTTTGACCGATCATTCAATATGATACTCATCTTGTCTATATAGTCTATTCGATTTAGCAGCACAATCCCCGTCTCTTTATCCGGTTTGGATAAAACCAGATTTTTCTTTTATGATGGTTTTGTAATCTTTTGATGTTTTCCGTGCTCACTAGTTCATTTGTATTTAGCTTGACATTCTGATGCTGGTAGCAAGCGTTCACTAATGTAGGTTTAAGCCTTTCCAGCTCCAATGTTGGCGAGGGAACCAGGACAGTTGTGCATATAGGTCTTCAAATTCCACCTCCATATACAATTGGTTTGATCTTCTATTCGAACCGCAAAACCTTGGTCTCAGACATAATGCGTCTAACAGCGACTTGTCCAAATTTACGCTTGATAGGTTGTGAACATATTGCTCAGGGTTGGAATGGCACTCACCCACTGGCTTGGAACGATTAAATCGCAAGTGCAACGTGGTTTGGCGTCATCCCACCTGTTTAGAAACAATAGACTGGGCGTAATCCGCAAAATACTAGCCTTCAATCGGCGAGAGAATACGCCGCAGTTCTGCTTTACGATCGTAAAACCCTGAGTGTGCCTGTAGAAGACGTCTATCGACCATAGGATTTTGACCACCGGTATTTACCTAGATTGACGCAAATAAAATTGATCGAGCGTCGTTTTTCGGTAGTTTCGGTGGAATTCGAATGTTTAAGCTTCGTTTGTTATGACACACATTGGTAGTGGCCTACTGTACCAGGCCCTGTTTGCAGCTGCTGCTTCAAATTGAAGAAAATTAAATTGAGGGCAACAGATGACGTGGAGACGAAACAGAAAATGCTTTAAGATCTTAGGTAGATTTCAAATGGGAATTCGTCGTGTATACAGCAAATGAAGCGTGAACTGAAAAGCTCGAAAGCACTGGACACTGTTTCGACCTGGTTGGGTCTCATCAGCAGGGCGAATCCATCGACCCGACTGGGGATCGAACCCGGAACTTCATGGGCAGAACTTAGGTAGAGTATGCGTTTCTGGTCATCCAGTTCGGAGTCCGAAAATTTCTGATTGGTTGATGGGAGACAGTAAAGGACATGGCAACGATTCGACGGCAGTGACGTTGTTCTTGTCACTTTTATCAGACCAGAATGCTTGAAGAGGTATGTGTGCATAGTTTGGCTGTGCAATTTTTGTGTTGACCTTGGAGATTCACCTTCTTTTCCCCTCCATCGAAACAGGTCTTTTTTATATCTAGTTTGCACATTCGTACTTAATATTTGTATATTTTGGGTTAACAGCAATAAGAATCGTTCACTTCACTGTACGCTGATGGCAATGATTATGATGATTGTATAAATAATTTACTCCCAGTACCTCCTTACTGGACCCCATTGGGTGACCGGAGTCACTTTATCTGGAAAGCTTGCATTTCTACTGAGGAATGTGAACGTCAGAAGGAAATTGCCGGTGCTTATTGTCAACGAGAATGGTACATGGACTGGCGCTGCGTTGAGTGTTGTCAAGGTGAACTTTGTAATTACTACGTGACGGTAAGTGCACAAATAAATTCAATTTTTTAATTTAATACTTTTTATTACAGATATCATTATCGATATAAAAATTTCTCTTCCATGTGTGAGGTAGAAAATTCCCCTTCTGATGTTCAATCATGTATAGGACCTGTTTTTACAAGAAATCGATCCCAGTTCAGTGTTAAGCTCCGATGAAATACGTTTTCACAGACCGTTCATTTTGTTCTAGACAACTTAACTTATTTAACATTAACCATGGTCTATTTTTACACTTGGTATTCAATATGTGAAGCAGCTGTAGTTCGGCCTCAAATGTGGTTTATTATGATGGTTTGGTTTGATTAATTTACCTGCTTAGCACAGTTCAATTCTATGCGTCTATCTGATCGGCGGTGGTCAAGTGATATTATCCAATCAGCCTGGACGTTATATGTCCCAATTTGACCATCGAATCACCTCACTTCCTCGCCTGTGTGCATTCCCCGGCAGCATGTGTTCGCTCAGAGTCGCCGTCACCTAAAAGATGAAAACTAGTGAATATTATTGACCAACCAAACGCCTTACGTGTCTCACGTATTAGCAATTTCAATTTTATTTGTATGTATCTACCACAAGGAGTCTCCCTTTAAGTAAGAAATAGCCCCTCTGAAGCTTGATATAATTCAGAAAAACAATAACGCGGGAACGTTGCCAGTGTCTCGAAAATGCCGTGGAACTGATTACGAAGGAAAGTTGCTTGCACTCGTTTTTTTCTTCTGAATCCCGACTACCCATACTTGAAGTAGGATTTCTGTAAACTAGAACAAAAATTCTCGATGCAAACCCTCCCCATTTTAAAACACCATTTTCCCATCACGTTTGAATAGATTGGTCAGCAAAATGGGTTTGCACAATTCATCCGTGGTCATTTAGGAGTGCATACTGCACTCAAGGTGATTGTTCATAGTCAGTGAGATAACGATGAGAGTACTAAAAGGTCTCTAATCACAACGAACAACTCGAAATAACAACACTTAAAACGTGAAAGCTTACGGGTAAATCACCAAAGCAAAGCTATTGCAACGTTTGCGTAGTTCGGATTTTAGAGTATGGCTAGTATAGCTAGAGTCTCGGCAGATTTCAGTAACCGGGTGTTTGCGGTGCTGTCGATGATCTGAAATGCGTGAATTGGAGTGACAATGTTTTGTTCAGTGTTGTGTTATCGAAAATCTAAGTCTCTCCATTTGCTCCGCCTTCTCTTTGTTGCTTGGGTGTGTACGTCGTTTTACGCGGACATGATTTGGACCCACGATACAAGTACCGTGATGTTTGTGAATTCGTATGAGATTAAGCAAAAACATTTTCTTCGACGGGAAAACAAAAGATGCATCAACTGAAAAGTTAGGAAATACTGTGCAGCTATTTGGGCCGGGTTGGGCTTCATCGTCCATCAACCCAACTTCAACTTTTTAGTTGTAATGAGGTCAGTTCCGCTTGCCCTAATGATGACCTACGGGAACTTCGTCAAGCTTTTCAGTTCATCAGAATCTCAGTATATGAACATTGTCCGTGCTTTCCGATAGCCAAACTTCCGAATCTGCCCGGAATATAGCCGGAGACCTGAAAAACCTACAGAATGAATCATATCGGACTCATCTGAGGGGAGGATGAGGCACGCGGCTTATAGGCCGGTATAGTGATGTACCTAGTTCACTTGCTTTCTTCCCGTGTTTAGCTTCCCTATTGATAAGCTGCTATTTTGTTCATTCGATTGCATCAATCGGATTTTCCGCAAGGTTTAGTTGGGGACGGCACAAAAATACACCGCATTTATAATTGGTTCACTGGCTGAATTGATTCACACATGCGACCGGTAGAACAGAGTATTCCGAAACATTACAAAGTTAAACGAGTGTTCTCCTAATTGAATCGACATAAGAATGTTCAAAATAGTTATATCCGATCCCGTGAATAAACTTTTCTCTCCTTGTTCTCGTTCATCTCGTACTCAGCTTGCTGCTTCGCGTTTCTTCCCAGGCCGTTTTGGAGCACTATTCCTGGTGACGACGGTTCTCAAACTCACGCTTACTTGAGGTCGCGATGACTGTCTGTGAACGGTTATGAAGCTTCGGAGAAAACATGCTTTTCAATGTACAGAGTGGTCAGGAATTCACAAGCATATAGTATTTTTAATCCCGTTTTATCAAACAGTGATTTTGAAGCCGTATTTCTTTCCCATTTGTAATGAAGTATGAAAGTATGCCAAATATTTTAGCCCACAGATACATTATCTGATTTGTTCTGGTACAAATATGACTTACCATTGGACTGACAGCTTGTGCTAAAGTTGATAGTGGGTTCGATAAGTAGACTTTCCCTTCAGTGTTACCAGTGTCACATCAGTTGATGACAAGACTTTGGAGACAATGACAAGACTTTTCCAAAACACCGACCACCAAAGTGATGCATAAGCGTCTGAGGATCTTCATTGCAGTATTAATGTTTTTATCCGTATGAAGACTATTTAAAAAGGTAAAACCAGGAAAATAAGGCTTAAAGGGGAACGGTTTGATTCACGGAAATGTTGATTGATTTGTATTCGCAACATTTCACGTCCTCACTCATACACACAATGACCTGTGTCCATTCGAATAAATGTAAATATCTTTTTACTTCCTTTTTTATTTATTGAATATACAAATGTACAGTCAACATTCAGGAAGGGGGCCGCAGCCTTACAAAGACTGCCTGGGAAGACGGGCGGCAGTGGAGCGTTTCAAGCCCGGGACTCGCAGGTCACAAGTTGGTATCCTAACCACTTGGCCATCACCGCCCCTAGCACTATTGAAGTCTTGTTTTCGTCATAGATGTACATGTACACTCGAAGCAATGGGATACCACCCGTCATTTTGTTACAGAACTATGTCAAAATGATTCAGATTTGTCCTTTGATTGGTTGTTTAGACTAGTATACTTTTTGGTCTGTGTGCAAGTGCGTAAATCTGCTGCCACTTCTGCGTTTATGATTTGCGCACTGTTATGCGGTATACAAAGCCGAGAGAACGCATGCAAGTCCCATTTTGTCACATGGCTTGGTTAGAAAGATTCTGCAGTCGTTTCCGGTCCACTGTTATCAGCCCTCTGAGAGCGAGAGAAATTCGCGGCACAGAAGAACAGTTGTTGCCTTGATGCCGCAATTATGACGGAGCATAAGAATTGGTTCCAGAGCACGAAACACAGACACCGTGATGCGATATGCATGGTAAATAAATGCGAACTTGAAATGTGATGTTATATGGACTGTCCCGATATTTGGGTTTTTGTGAATTATCATATTTGCAACAATCATGACATCTCGACTCGGTCTAAACATGACCCGATCGATTGATAGGATTAGTTTCTGTCTGCATAACACCAGACAATTAAGTGACATGCTACCAAAAACGAAGGACGGTGGTGATTCTTGGGAATAAACGCTAACACGGATTGCGGNGGGGGGGGGGGGGGGGGGGTGATACATTTGCTGCACAGATGAGAAATCAACTGACAGGTGCTTCCAATACCGATGCTGCCTTAAAAGACTGAAGTTTTAAATTTTCAGTAGCCACAGGTGGTACAAAAATTCGTTGTTTTTCTCGAAGTAACAGACTTCCATTTCGTGAAAAATAGTATCATTTCTTTTGATCTTCGTGAACCGGCTTCAAAACTACTGAATCGTTTTCTCAGCAAGCGCATTTTTTTAACCGTAGATTATTCAAAATTGCCTACACCGATTGCCACTTCATTCAGGTAGCATGCAAGGACTTTTGGATTTTCGGGGCTGCTATATGAATAAATCGTTAATTAAAATAGTACACTTGTAGAACTGCTGGACTGGAAGATATTCTGGGTTCACCCATTTGTTCCAAGGTGTTTTTAAAATCGACTTGAAATATGCCTATTTGCAGATCCCTTTGAAGGGATCGGAGCTGTTCGACATTACCGTCTGTCGACAAGACTTCTTATGGATTCTATTTCACCTGTTCGCCGAGCTTGTTTGCAAACGTTTCATCACCAGCCGAGGTGACATCGACAATGCTTGTGAAGTGGCAGTCTTCTGCTTGTATCCGTTCGTTTATATATGTGTTCTTCTCCACCGACCAATTTTGTCCATTGTTCACATTGTGTGTTGTGTGGCNGTGTACACGTGATCCAGTTCAATGTGCCTGTTGATTGAGGAGTGTCAAGCGTCGAGAAATTCTCTGGCATGTCTTGACCGGGCTTGGTCGATAATTTGTACTGAAGCGAAGTCAAACTGATGTCCTTCTTGATCTTCTTGGAGGGAACTCAAAGATAGTGCGTCATGTCTCCTGGCTGCCGCTTGGTGTTCACGTATCCGAAGCCGTAATGCAAAAGCTGGAGAAGGAGGTAATACCAAGAATCATGCCAAAACTTTGGCTCCGATATGTTGATGACACACTCGTCATCTTGAAGAAGTCGAAACTGGAAAGAAAACAGTTCAGTTCAGTTTCAGTTTGAACAACCATTAACCACGCATATTCGAGCGCCGGTTTTGGTTGCTGTCTTTTGCTGCCCATTTGGATGAAGAATAGGGAAAGAAAGGAAAGTTGAAAGTGGAGTCGAACAGAAAATGGAGAAGTTCAGTGGTTTAAGATTGCAAAGAAATTGAAATTGGAAAGAAAACATAACATCATGAATAACACATTCAATGACATCAAGTTCACAATGGAGACGGAGAACGATAAACAACTACCTTTTTTGAACATTTTGATCATCAGAACGCCATCAGGAAAACTGGAGACAACGGTCTACCGCAAAGCAACGCATGCGGATCAAATTCGAAACTTCAAAAGTAATCATCCAAACAGCCACAAAAGATGCTGTGTTAGAACCTTGTTAGGAAGAATCCAAACGCACTGCAGCACCGACATACTCAAGAAGAAAGATATCTCCTCAGAGTATCTGCTCGCAACAGCTACACCCGCAACTTCATCAAAAGAACTCTAACCCAAAGAAAGAAAGAAAGAAACAACAGACGGAGAATCGGGAACAAGAACGACCCCGCCGTACATCATTCGGAAATGACGGCAAGACTGCTCAAATCATATGGAATCCAAGTCGCCCACAAACCTACCGCCTGTCTAAGGAGTGTTCTGTCAAAACCAAAGGAGAGAACAATGGAGAAGGACAAGAGCAGTGTTATCTACAAAACAAATTGCCCAAAGCATCGGGCAAACTAGGAGAAAACTGTTTACAAGGATCCGTGAACACCAAGCGGCAGCCAGGAGACATGACGCACTATCTTTGAGTTCCCTCCAAGAAGATCAAGAAGGACATCAGTTTGACTTCGCTTCAGTACAAATTATCGACCAAGCCCGGTCAAGACATGCCAGAGAATTTCTCGACGCTTGACACTCCTCAATCAACAGGCACATTGAACTGGATCACGTGTACACGCCAATGCAACTTAAGGATCAAATGACGCAACAAAAAGAGGTCACACCGTGACCTGAGAACGAGCCCAAACCGCAATCAGGACGGATGGACAACCACTTCCCCTACCAACCTCACCCCCAAGCACCGGTTTAACGGCCACACAACACACAATGTGAACAATGGACAAAATTGGTCGGTGGAGAAGAACACATATTTTCAAACAGAACAAGGAGTGGCGACCAAGCTCGTTTTCAGTGATTCGTAGTTATGCCAAATACATCATAATAAATATTACGCTGTTTATATATAAATCAGCATTCAATCATAAAAACGTCAACAAATGTTTCGGGAAAGGGGAAATTAACCTCATGGGTTATCTGGGGCTAAGTTCATCTTGGGACCGGATATGGAATTCTCAATGATCGCATAATTGTTTGGTCATCCGATCGTTGGGACCACTCGGAATATGGGGTGTATAGGGGGTGGGCCAGGGGAGCTTAAGCGCCTGCACAAATTGTTTTTGGGCCCTGACCCACCCCATATTCCGAGTGGTCCCAACGATCGGATGACCAAACAATTATGCGATCATTGAGAATTCCATATCCGGTCCCAAGATGAACTTAGCCCCAGATAACCCATGAGGNCGAATACGTGTCTAAAACAAGCAGTAAAGTGACACAAAATAATATGACAATGAGAGTCAAGGTTGATTGTGAAGAAAATAGGAACGGAAAACGTCTCCATGGATTGTTCTTTTTCTCCGTACAATCATCGTCACTACAGAATCACCGATGGTAGCCAACATAAATTCACCATTCGAACATTATGACTATAGATTTCATCGAAATTTACCGTGGGCCCTTCAAAAGCATGAAATACAAGCAATGGCTTTGTAGGACCGCATTATTACTAATTGGGGCACTACAACACAAGCAACGGATACGAGAGGATGCTGATAGCCCTCGGACACCCACTCATTACCCTGCAATCTTAACCTTCACAAACTCTCTGTTTTCACTCTGAGGCTCATTGCAGCTTTTTCAATCTTCGCTTTATTCCTTCATCCAAATGGAAGTCTTGAGACAGCAACCAAACTGGCGCAAGAAAGTACACGGTTGATGTTTGGAAAGACTGAAATTAACCAAAAGACAGGGGATGTCACACTTGAAACAGACCGAGTCCTAACGTTAACAGTTGAACTTCTGCGAAATACAAGAAAATTTATTGAATTTGGAATCAAGATCACATGATTCGGCTTCTACAAATTCAAATGAATTTCGGGAACAGCACCACGACCTAAAAAATAAATTAAATCTCGATATATGACATCAGGCGTTCAGATAAACAGGGTGATCATGGTACAGATATTTGATTGGCCGATTGAAGCTCAGTTGGCAACGATGACAGGGGCGAGCAAACAGAGCAAACGAATACGACAAGGCTACAGTGATAGTTAATGCTATAGAATCGTAGAGGGGGGGGGGTGCAAAGATAAAAGTTAAATGAACAGCTACAGAGAGATGGGCAGGTTTAAATGAAGATTGGGAGCTAAGACGAGAGAGCCGAAAGAAGTTACGTAGTATGCGGTAGAAACTAAATGTCATGCATAGCAAGAGGTGTAATCGGAATGGGACACGAGACAAAAAAATGATTAGTTGATAGGACGTTCTCATATTCAACTGAAATCCAGAACTCTGAATCAACATGCACTGAACCCGATGGATGCTTCTCGGAAGGAAATGATCAAATTGGACCGCTTGTCGACCCAGTACGCTTTGTCCGCTGACCAGCTCCTAGCGGAATAATAATCCCTCTTACAGCAGTACGTAACGAACATAACCGCCAAATGGACTACATGAAAATATGCCACCGTCCTAAACAGCCTCGAAACCGGCAGTCTCCAGTCCAAGTTCCTGAACGATGGGGAAAGGTACGTAAGCAACTCTTCAACTGTCCAGCTCGATAAATTGCGGTTTGAAGTTTTGTCTCTTGGTCCTAAATTTTGTGTCCTTTGAAGCGAAATTTCACTACATACAGATGGACACAGTTTGATTTAATACCTAACCATACTCATCTAGTTGATCAACTCAAGACATCTCTTGTACACCAGTATCAGAACACTCAAACCCAGACGAAAACTATTTTGACAAAGAAAGATATAGACGCCATTAAACGTCTTACTTCAAACAAGGATATTGCAATGTCTCGACCGGATAAAGGGGCCGGTTGGGTGTTACTCGATAAACTGATTACCACTTTAAACTAGAGAATATCCTCAGCAAATCCACAAACTTTTCCGCTAGACCACATGGGGAATACACGACAGAGCAAACGGAATCTATGTAAACGTCCATCCTGAGAGAAATAAAGATAGAGAGCCACATATCATAAGCCGTTTCCGTAAAACTGGTTCCGACTGGATCCTCGCCGCAGCGGCTGTATGGATTGCTGAAGGTGCAGAAACCAAACGTTCCGCTTGGACCTATAACGGATATGTGAAGTTCGCCATAATAATGGATCTTAGAACTTCTAGAAACAATACGCCGAAAGATTGCCAAACATGGCCTGAAGGATACGTTAAGCTTTATAGAGAAGATATAAAACCTCAACAAAACTATGATGTCTTTCGATGTGGAATCTGTGTTTACAAACGTACCGCTGATAGAGACAGTTGATCAAGTATGTGACTTCTTAGTCTCCAGCAACATTCACGCTGGAATTCAGGTGAGTAAATCGAAGAGGCTGATTCTCAGATGTACATATAACATATAGATTTTGTACAATGACCAGTTCTACAGACAAATCGATAGGGGTCTCCACTAGGTCCCATATTGACAGATATTTTCCTAGCCAAACTGGAGAACGAAAATTTGCTAAAATTGCAAATACCTCGACGATACATTTATCGTTTGTGATTCTCACATCAGCTACACACAACTTCTCGACGAATTCAAGAAGTATCATCCGATTATTGGTTTCACCTGTGGATTAGAGAAGAACGGTCAACTACCCTTCTTAGATGTGGTAATAACAAAGCGAGACAACGGTACCATCCGAAGAAGCGTTTTTCGCCAAACAACGTGGGTTGGACAGTGTACGCGTTTTTGTAGCTTTGTCCCCGGAAATACAAATACAACCTGGTCAAATGTTTATCATGCCGAGCGCATAGGATTTGCAGTGTTCATACACTGCAGTCCGAGATACGCTTTATTCATGACGTACTTCGGTTAAATGGCTACCCGGAAGCTTTTATTGATAAACAAGACGATTGAAGACCAAGACGAACAAAAGCCTAACCGTTCCTCGCAAGGATGTTTTCCTCACCGTGCCGTTTAAGGTACAAAGATGCCATTCAAATTATCAAAGCACGCTTGTCTAAAGTGATCTCTAGAACGTTCCTTGCAGCTCAACCGTGCACCCTCACTACCACTCGGCCCTTAATATCCCAGCAAATAAAAGATAAGTTGCCTCATCAGTCCAAATCCTTCGTTTTATATCTCGTGCACATGTCGTGTACGATACATTAAACATACGACCAGGCGATCATCAAAACGTATTGCTGAGCAATGTCCTGCGGCCCTCTACAAAGGAACAGTTAGGTCCATTCTCTGCTCGGTTCTCGGTCATCTCGTCGTAGGCGGGCACGTTTGTAGTGACACGCCACTTTCACCTTTTATCTACGACTTCTTTTCTACTCGCAACAAGCTTTTGTTTTACCGGGTGCACCTTACCTGTTTACGCTCAAACGCGGAATTGTCACTTGTCCCGGTGAGTCACGCTGCATCGCTACACGTGTAAACCTTCCACTGCAGGTCTCATCCTATGAACCGTTGGTCACGAGCTATCTGTCTTCTTACTCGTTCGGAGCAATAGTCATAGTCATAGTCAATATCATACTCGATCGTTGAGGTAAGTTGTGTTTGGTTATCGTAGATAGTGTTAGCTATCTAAAGTGGTGAGCTCGTACGTTTATTTACGGACCGCAATATATACATATACATATATATATATATATATATATATGACAGTTTGGTAAACAACGATGTTGATTGTTGTTTTTGTAGCTCGGGTGGTAT
>UZAN01052138.1:0-14713 GCA_900618425.1 Echinostoma caproni | reverse complement strand
AATGTTACCATCTGTGCCATCCATAACTTTCAATCTTTCTCTATCGTTTCACGAATTTATCCTTTTTCTTCCGTTTTTTTATGGTAACCGTCATCCTCTCACTCGAATCCTCTTGATGGTAGCTGCTCTATTACCTGTGTGGCCCAGTTCAACAATTTTGACAAAAGATTTGGCTTTACTGAGTACATCGATTCCATTCCACCCCCACTTTCGGTTGAGCGCGGGACCCAGTCAGTTCACTCAATAATTTATAAACCTCTTGAATGATAGCTCGTAGTTTCTTTTTTATCCTAAAACCGTATAACTCCCTTGTTTCTCCTCTTACAACCTTCCTCTAATAAACTGCAGAACCAATAAGTTTTTTTCCGAACGCTTTCTCTGTGACGTGGAGTTTACTTCCGTCAATTAACATCGGGTTCACGAGGTTACCGTTATGTTTTTGCTGTTTCTATTATATTTACTGTCACAGGCTGGTTAGACGCTCTATATAGTATTATGACTGCTTTTTGTTCGTGAGAGCTCCGGTTTGATCCGCAGTTGCATGGCTAGACTTGGACTGTTCGAGAGATCCAACATGGACAGAATTCGATGATTTAATCGAAACTAATCATGCATTACTCCATGCAAACACAATCAGTTAACCGTTCGATTCCTTGGCCTTTTCTGAATCAAACAGTTATTTTGAAATGAATCCGAAAGAGAGAGGACTGGAGCAAATTGATACCACTAATGAGACTTTTAGTTGATACTGTATTGCGTCTATATGTACGCTGATGCTCACGATTAATGTTCTTTCTGAGTTTGTTACATATTTTGAACATCTCATTTATAAGCAGTAATCTTGAGGCGCCAACACAGTTAGTGTATCTCAACGATATTTGTCGCAGGGGATGCGCCAATTTACTATTCAATTATTTTTGTTTGCAGGAAGGTGGACGAAGTCAGCGGAACGCTACCGGCCATCAAGATGAGTTGGTTTTCTCAGTCTTGGTAAGATCTGGAGAACAGGTAATTTTGGACACCGCAAATCATGAGCAGTAGCTTTCCTATGCCATTTTTTGTCTGAAGTGAATTGATCCGGAATCATGTGTTTGCGTGTTCTCAGGTGTTAGATCAATAACATAGGTGTTGCACTGAAAGAGTAAAAATACAATCAGATCAATCCTTCAAAAATGGCGGTTGACAAATCTGACAGTAATCCAACTGCTTATGTACCGAGGGCATCAAGAGGGATCAATAAGAGACAAAAAAAAGAGAAATACGAAATGCCTAAAACAAGTAACCAATAGAGTGAAGTAAAAACGTACGTTAGATATACGTATCAAGAAAATGACAAACCATCCAGAAAACAAACAATATCTAACAGATAACTCGTTGTTAGTGAATGTTTAAGATGCAATAAAATCTCGGTCAACCGGATCGAAGTCAACAAAACAGCATAATCATTAATCAGAATCCAATGATCACTTTGTTCTGGATAGTCTTGGGGTCAAAATTAAAGAACGGGACACAATAGAAGCTAAATTGCTAAATAGTTTGCCTAAATGCATGCTAAAACGCAGAAGTAAGGAAATGAAAAATATTTAGTGATATTTTTTTTAAGAAGATGTTTATTCGTACGGTAAAATCGGTGAATCAGCAGCATTTTACTCGAATAAAGAATCAGCTAGAAAAAAATGCATTTGATATTATCAGAAAAGCTTGTGATGTATTAACCATCCAGGACAAGATTTTCTTTACTCAAAACAAAAGTTTTAGGATCAATGGAAAACTCATGCACACAAGCTCAGTCTATCAGTCACTGGAAATAGCTGATTTCACAAGATTTCACGTTTTGCACTTTGATTATCAACAGTGTGTTACTTCAAAAACTGAGTGACAAAAATGTATTAATTATGGAAGGGCATTATAATGCCTCATTATCCTCATCACCATCCAGGGACATCACAGGCGGACCGGACCGCCATTTGTTTCATTTGGAAACCCGTTGGAAAATGTTGCATTGAGTACTCGACAGGACGCGTCCAATACAAAATATGACCATGCTTGGACACGGCCGATTGGTACCATTAGGCTTTAAAAGCTTGGGAACTTTAGAGTTTGTGTATGTGGCAGACTTCATACCATTTCATTCGTGGACAAGATCAATTCATGGTAGAGGCAATGCGGCGAATATTTGTGGGGATGAAATTGCCGTAACTATTTGGGGCACAAATATCTGTCGCGTACATCTAAACAACAGCTTTGAACTAAAATCACCGTAAAAGTGTGTTAAGTGCTAAACTGATCGGATTTTAAAAACACAGGGCTGAAAGTTAAGCAGGTGAGTTGTATCCCAGAACGACTGCTAATTCATGAACGTATTATTCACAAACCATGGGTGCTTTTGATTCAAAACAGAAATAAGTTTTCTGTGCAGATAGAGTTGACGAGTGTTCCTTCTACCGGTAACTCACCTGCTTCTCAAAAGGTGATCATTTGAAAAACATTTGCGAAAATTTATCGGTATAGGCGAAATCATCCATCAGCCTTAGGGCTGTCAAATGGGTGATTGTGCCAAAAAAGAAAAATACACCCGAACTTCAATGATAATCAGAACATTTAATGAATGTCATGTAAAGATTAGGCTGGAATCAGAAGCGGTTTCACTTTCAATTGATATTCCATGAATGTGTTCACAAGAGATCACTTTGCGTTGGGGTTTCACCAAACGATGCAAAATACAAAAACTGACGTGGCTTGTTATCGAAAAGCGGAAAGGGGGAATTTTTAAGTATTTTTGAAAAAGGATAATTTTGGTTCCATTTCTTGTTTAGCTACTGCAGTAGAGACCGATATCATAATCGATCATAATCTGTCGAAAACGATAAAAACAATACATGTCTTCATTTGGCAAATATATGGTTTTTTCTGTGATGACCAGCAAAGAGCACGGGATAGCCCTTTTGTCCTGTTTGAACTTGTTAGCAGTGCGTCAAATTAGGGCTGTTCACGAGCAAAACCTCATCCGTCGTTTTGATAACAGAACAAAATAATCCCGCTTGGGACAAATATAAGCAGTGAAATACCTCATTATTTGAACAGGCAAGTCAGAAGAGAGATACTGCGAGAGGAAGTCTTTTCGTATACTCTAATCGGTCGCATGCGTAGAACAATGAATACACGACGTATATAATGTATAGACACCGTATACGAAAGGAATTTCTCTCACAGTTTTTGTCTTCTGACTTGCCTGTTCAAATTCGCTACGGGATCTAAATGGTTCACTCCATTATCTTGCTGACCAACCACCAGCAAGTAATGTTATTACCGCCTGAAGAAATAGGTTCAGCGAGAAGCAATGTGACTTTGAATGTTATGCAGCACTCAGTATCGCCAGTCCACTTTGACCAATCATCAAAAAGCTGTTACAAGTCATCACAGCTGTAATCTCTGCTAATGTAAGATATTCAGCATTATGAAAAAGTGGTGGTCGTGGTTCAACCAGAGGTATCAGCAAGTTACAGGGACCTTTAGAGACCGCCATACAGGTGTTTTATTCATGAAATAATTGTTGTTAATAGAATGTGCACTGACTTATATCGACAACCAAGGACCAATGTGTCATGTATGCGAAACATACACTACAATGGGGTGCTAGTGATGATCGGTTTGCAGGTGATACAGTAGAGTAAATTCCTCGTTTGCTTCTGACATTGGACAGTGACCACTACAAATTTGTAGTCCGGTGAGACTGAGCAAGTGATGTTGAGGAGATGATAATTTTACATGATTCATTTGAGTGGTACCGACCAGGAAAGAGTATTCCCTTGTTTCACACCATGGGTGTAAACTCGGTAAAGTGATTTTGAAATAACAAGCTGATCTAACATTTCTTGGTTTTCAAAGCACTCTCTCTTCACTCTTCTATTTGTTCTGTATAAGCGTATCACAAACGTATTGTTTTTTTCAATTTTTTTAGAACAAAGAGAACAAGAATACTGCGAGATACTATTATTTCTTTTAATTATCTTAGTCGTTACCACGTAAAATAATCTGGTACCTAAAAAAGAAAGTTTTAATAATCACAGTGGTTAAACGGACAGTAAGGGAAATCAGAATCAGGGGCGAGGCAATTTGACTGAAGGGTCAAAAACGTTTGTGCACACAAAATTGGATTATTTAACTTGATTAACACCTCTTCGCTGAAGGCTAGTAGCCTTTGATTCATATTATGTAACAATGCCTAGAACGACAAAAGTGAATCAACGACGTGTCCAGTTGTCATTATATATTTTGCGATTGATGACCTTGAATTTATTAGATCCGTATAGGAAAGTTTGGATTAGTCATAACGAGAGAAAACCAAAAACAACAATTTTCGGTTGCCGACGTTTCCACCCTTTTGGAAGGCTTTTTCAAGGTATTTGTCCTACTCCTCTGAACACCCCATAAATATGAAGGCCACTGTGGTGACCAATCTCCTAACCAGAGCTAACCAGTTCGTCTGAAAAAAAAGGAAAAAGGCAAAATGGTTCAACTACTCACAAGATAGTTTATGGATAACGGGTATCCACCGAATTTTCTACAGAGAATTAAAAAAGCATGTTATCGCCGCAATATCTCAGAAGATATCCACCACACATTGAAGCGGTTCAATATATGGGTCATTTTTCGGGCAACTAACACTCTTCGCTCACTTCTGATGCGATTTAAGGACAGACGGCCAAAAGCTGATCAATCAAATCTTATTTACAAGGTAAGATGTAAACAGTGTACAGCCACGTACATTAACCAAACAAGTCGACAACTAAATACGCGGATATCCGAACATGACAGGAAATCCAAACACCCTCCAAGAAATGCATCTGAGCTTAGGACTCTTGAGATGGACTCAGCTACTGCATTCTATCTCTGAGAGACACTCTATTGACTTTAAAAAAAACCGATTATTCTGATACAGGGTTTTAGGTCATTCAGAAAACGTTTAATTACGAATTCGCTGTTCATCAACAGCGATCCACTATGCGTCAATCGATCGTACGGGACCCAATTATCAGTTCACTGGCTTAATACCAGTTGCACAAACAACCGTTCACACACACACCCTTGCTCACTAACAAACAAAATCTAATCTAACCACACCACAAAAACCGCTCAAAGACTAATCTTCCATTTTCATTGACGTCATCATTAACTCTTTGAATTCTTGCTTCATTCACAACTTCCATGATCCCATCTATGATCTCTCTATTACCCCTACAAACAATCACAAACACATACACACCAGCTCAATCGTTCCTACCCATAGACCAATCACAAGCACCTCCAGTGAAAACGGCTTCTCACGATTTTTGTTTAATGTTCGCTTGTTAGCTGACTTGAAAAAGGCCTTCCAAAAGAGTCGAAACGTCGTCAACCGAAAATTGTTAGTTTTGGTTTTCTCTCGTTGTGGCTAATCCATACATTTCCATACGGATCTAATACTACGCACAACGCACAATTTTTTCAAAGACCTCCGTTCCAACTTGGATGTGATACTTTAACCTTGGATTTATCAAACTAACCTTTCAAATTTGTCAGATAATCCTGAGCACATTGCACCTGATTTATTAACATTAATGACCTATGTGTGACGCGGGTAACACTATGTCTCAAGGCTGATAAAATCAGGCTCACAAACAATAGCATGACGCCAGCCGATACAAATTATTGAAAAGTTTATCTGAAGCGGGCTGCATGAGGAACATGCAAATTCGTGCTTCATTCACTTTGTCATTTTTTTCTATAGGACTGTCAGAATTACCGGATTCAAACAATTTTCTTCTTAGACATCCGTGTGGCCTTCGATTCTATCGATAGGACAGCACAATGAAACATATAGTGTACCTCAGAAGTGTGCTAATCATCAAAGTGTTGTAACGTTGGATTGGAGCCTATGGTCACGTTTCTCTACTCCTTGCTGTCTCCAGTGAATTCCAACATTCCCATCCAACCTTACCACAGATGACGTTCTACAGAATGCTTTGTCTCGCCGATAACAGTTTTGTTGGGTGGCAGTGCACAGGTAATCCAACATACTTTAAACAGTGTGGTGGTCGAGATATCCAGGTTTGATATTTGCTTTGCACCATCGAAGTGCAAAGCGTTCGTACAAGACTGGCACCAGCACTTTCCTGCACTGTGTTTGTGGTGACCAGGTGGAAGTGCTCAAGAGCTTTAAGTACTTCGGAAGCTTGATCGCAGCTGGAGGTGGTGTTGGGGAGGCAATCCCATCACAAATAGGAAAATTTAGTACAGCTTTTGCCAACCTACGACACCTGTGACCCCGACATAATATCCAATTTTTTAAAGAAGGGAGTGCATCACTACTGTTCGTAACGTTCTGTCTAACGGACGCAAAACCTGGCACCTTAGGATGCTACTGAACTAGCCGTGTTTGGCCAAAGATGTCTTCAGAGCATTCCTCGTGTCCGGTAGAAAAATTGGGTCAGCAACTTCGAGGTTCGTCTTCGTATTTTGGGAGTTGAAAATCGTTCTCTAAAAGAAATAATCTCTCTTCGCCAACTCAGGCACCTCCGTCAGGTTTTGCGCATGCTTTCCCATTATCTACCTTTCCGTCCTCTATTTGCGCGAGCTGGACAAAGCTGGAAGCTGCAATGTGGCGGCCAGATCTTCAAATAGCGAAATGGGTATGAGGAGTTTAGCTTCCGCATGGGCTTCGGTTGGTGCAGTCCACATTGCAGGTTTTAGTAGTGAAGCGAATGCAGATAAATCTATCTGCTGAAATCCTTCGCCCCATAAAATCGAAAAAAGCAACCCATCCAAAATTAAAAAAGTGAAAACATTGTTGGTCTTGTTAGTTCGATCCTCGATAATCGTTTTTCCTTTATCGTTTACTACTGTTCCGAAACCCAATACAGCCATTTTCAGTTAAAACTGCGTTGCGTTTGGGATAAACTTGTCTGCAAGTCGGAGGTATACAAATATGTAGATAGATAGATAGATAGATAGATAGATAGATAGAAAAATGGATAGATAGATAGGTTTATTACTTTCGACATAACTGTTCTCTTGATCTCGTGAAGTGATTGCAGTAATATTTCATAAAATGAGCTTCATTAATTTCGGTAGCTTTCATGAAAAAGTTCAATATTTTGGGAACAAATTCAACTGTGTGAACTAACAGGTTTTGTTCATTTTTTATAATTTGGAAAGCAAATTCCGTACGCACACATCCTCGCAAATAGGGTTTCCTCTACTTTTGCGTGCCTGATGCTAAAGAAGGGCTTCTCCTTTGACGTTTTTGTTGAATGCATTATGATTTAATCTGGCGCAATTAAATACCCTGAAGCCCTACAGACATTATTTAGGGGGCTGATAAGCGACTAATATTCTAATTCTCGATGCAATCCACGGGTATTTTCCAATAAATATAAATAAAACAGACTGTTATCCGAGGGAAATCACACAATTGGTCCGTAAAGAGACTCGTTTCCTTGGACTCCTCAAATATAAACCCGAAATGTACCTACAAAAGCTTCATGGGCAAACGCGTAAAATGGGGTTAAATAAATTTTCATCTTGATCTAAATGAGGGCTATTTGTTCTATTAGGTTCGGTAAAGACCGAAATGAATAAAAATTATCCAAGGTTATCGTATACTTCAAGTGAAATTCCATTGGAATGTTACGATCGGATTCTACTTCAGAACTACAGTCAATTTGAATAACAAGGGATATTTCTAATAATTGGTTTGTAGTTTTTACTGAGCCTGTTAGAACACCTGGTCCTCATTCAGGGTGAAATTAATATTTGTGTTCCCTTGTTGCATGCGTTTAGCCATGAAGCTTCCGAAGGTGTGTTTCGTGTTTATATTTAAGAAGTCCGATGAAACAAACCTCTTTAGGAACCATTTGGGTGGCTTTTACCTGAAAGTTAGTCAAATATCACACCCTCCCCATTTCACCAAATGAATATAACTAAGTTAAATTCTGTTCATTTTGAGATATAATTGAGCACAGTGACAACATTTTAACTAATGATGAAGAAAAAATGCCTCTTGGATGTTGCAATCGTATTTGAGGAAGGACACGGAAGCTGAATAAGATAATGGAAAATGGAAAATTTGGTCGCTAGTGTTTGGAATTAAACTGCGCCACTAACGCTTTATTGCTTGATCAATCAAAAAAGTCGATCAAAGTAAATTGATTTATCGAAGGAAATTAGCTCGGTATCCCAATCCGCTTGGGATTACATTCAACTGAATAGAGGCTGTAAACCATCATCATTAAATTTGTGCGTTTATTCAGGAGATACTTAAAAGCTATTTTTGAAGGTTTTCATCTTCGTTCTACTCAAAAACGATATTGATTACACTTGCTGCATGAGAAATATATCGTTAAAATGAACACAGACAACACTTCACAGTTTTTGTTGTTTCTCAAGAGATGTAACTGAACCTGTGCAATGAGCGATACCAATCGAGAGTCTAAAGTGCAGATCATGGCAAAAGTGAATTAGCCACAATACACAAATAGGCAGGCGAGTCAGTATCGGGAATGAATATGCTGTAGAATCGATCAAAATAACATCGAGTAACCCAGTAGCACAACTGAATAACGGTCCAATCATTCCGTGCCAGGGTTTTGGATGGAAATCATGAAAGTATTTGAGACTGAGCTTGGTAAGCAAACGAAGAAAAGAGCTCATTGATGGTGAACTGGTAGTGGATGTCCGGGTACCAAGTGTTGGGTGATCAATAACGGGTAGATAAGTGGTAAGCGACACTTTTTGAATCGGAGCTCGGCTACGGCAATATAAGATAATTTGGGGGATAGCAATTGGTGAGTGAGTCAATCGTGAATACATCGTCATACTTCAGTTTTATGATATTCTTATGATACATAACCCCAATAGGTAAACACATTGAGAATAGTGGGCATCCGAGTTGTAGTTTCGAGGTCATGGATTCCTGAGAGGATGCAGAGCGCAAGTGCGTGCTGGCGAACCGATGATTGGCCTTCCACACATGCACTCAATAAAACAAAATAGTATTGTCTGTAGGTTCGAGTCCCGTGGATCTATGCTCGGGTGCCGGATGCCATACACAAATCGATCGTTCAGTGTGCCTAAAGCTGAATGTCACTTGACAGTCTTGGGTGACATTAGTGAAAACGATTGCTATTTGACTTTAATTGTAATTAGGTTTTTGTTTGTGTTCCTAACACCGAAGTTTTTGATTCTGTCAAGAGGGAATAAAGGAGAAACTTAGAACTGAGTGCAACATCAGAATACAACTTTCAATCCCAAGATGTCCAGTTAGCGTTTCAACTAGCGTTCAACCAACTGGCTAAAATTATTTTCTATCAGATTTACATATATCTATCTTAAAAATGGTTTCCATCAATTAAAAACAGTGCGAAATCAAGAAAACGGAAAATGTTTTTTTCAACGAATCATTGACCGATATTATCACATGATTCTCAATTATCGCATAAACGGAATACAAAAATGTAAACTGGAAAGCTGTTACTCCCTGTGCCGTTATTTAATTTAGTCTATGAATGAAGAAGGGATATGTTAAGCAGAGTTGTCCCCGATGAAAACCACATGCATTATGTTTGTGTTAATAGGGTTCATTTTAATTCACTGACCTACTGACCTACTTCATTGGTCAGATCACATCAGCAGTGCAAACTCATCGTCAAAAATCAGGATCTAGACCGGGATGTCACGATCAATGGATTGATTGATTGGAATGATCGTGTGTTTGATTGGATTGATTGATTGATTGATTGATTGATTGATGGATCGACAACCGTTTGTCAAATATTTTGGCGTTATCTTCAACCGTAACCTCACCTTGTCTGAACATGTCTTTGCCGTTTTTCTGAAGGTCAGGAGGCTTACGTTTTACGTTTCACACCTTAAATCGCTTTATATTCCAAATCATCTCATAAGCTGTTTTGTTTTTGCTTGCGTTTTCCCTCACTGGCTACGTGGATTCTTCGTTATCTTCCACGATCTTTCTAACAAGAACCCCAACTTAATTTCCCGATCCCTCTAGATTCTGTCGGTATGTAGTCTTATACTACGGGAACAGCTGGTAAAACGCACACCATCTCAAGTCCTGTCAAACACTGTGTAAGATTTATCTGATATTTCCCATCCCCTTTATTCTGCTCTTATACAGTGCCTTTCTTACTCATTCACCCGTTCCAGTCATAAATTTATAAATGCACGCACGGATGCTTACAAGCGCTCTATTGTGCTGTATCTCTCTAGATGTCTTAAATACCATGAACTCCTTGCAGAAAATCTGTACAAAATGCTAAACTAAACCAACCATAAATACTCTGGTATGCCATGGTTTTTTTAGGTTAATTGTTGACGCACTGTGGTTATGTGGCTGCTAAATATCCACTGCTCAAGGTGTATATAGCGCGTCACTGATTTGATTGATTGATTGATTCNGATTGATTCACGACATAAACAAGCATGTGCAACAGACACAGAAGACTGCGTCATACACATTCAATCTGTCGTCGTACCAACATTTCATTTGAAATTATTAATGAATAAACTGGTAATATTTATTGAATTTTTGAATTTGTCAGTTTAGGCTTATAAAAACGTTCAAGTTATCCTATCAAAACGGATTATTTGGAATTTCTTCAGTTTGACCATCAAAACAGTAAAACTCTAAGAAGTTACAAGTAAGTTTCCTCGAATAGTAGTGCTAATCAAGTACACATCGCTCGAGGCATGTTTATGAAGACAACTGAGTTTGGATTTCAATTAAAACTAATGGTACTGTTTGGTATTTATGGTTGCAATCTTCTTTGTCCAGTGATGTTCAAAAGATAACAGCGCACGTCACTTCGAGCTACGTATAGAGAAGCGGATCAGCGGACTTCTGTGTGACACGAAGGACTGAGATATTATGAGACAAATGTTGAAGGACTTGAAGAAACGATCTCTGATGCAAATTACCAAGGACTACTCCCACTTCGGCTTTGTCATCTTTCATATTTATAACGAGGGAAGAGAAGTGTCGGAAGGAGTATCCGATGAAAGATGTCGAAAGTGCACGTCGGTGTTTTCATTTTCCTTCTCCGGATTTGGCGGCCTCATTTCACCGGATCGCTCGCTGAGAATGTAAACAAAAGCGTTGAAAACGGTGGTACTGGATTTAAATATGAACGACAAACAACTGTAGATTCCAAAAATGGAAATAGATGTTGAAACAATTGGCTGATAACCGGATCTGACCAGGGCTATCCAGCTCTTTATTGTAATTCATTCTATAATATCAATGCCATCAAGCGGAATCCTGGTTAGATATCCGTTGTAAAACCTTGAACTTAATTTAACGCCATGCAATTAACAATACGCGAATTTGAGAAATATGCAGAATCATTCGATGAATATCGAAAAGCTGTCATCAACAAAATCAATTCTTTCATATGAAAACAACTTGTAATGTACCAAGTTGTTGATATTTAACTGGTTTAGCTTCACATTTATCTTTAAATGCCGTAAAATATGTACATATATATAAATACATCCTGACATTCATCACATTTGTTCCTCCAAACGCTAAGTTTTTTCATCAGACGTAACATATCTGTAGCAATATCTACCTATGCCTCTGCTTCTTTTAGCCAAACGTCATTAAAAAATACTATTTCTCAATTTTTACGATGGTTACTGATGCATCACGTGTGAAATAAAAAAGATACAGTAAAAATATAACTAGAATTTATTTATCAATTTGGTTCAGACTTCGCCCATCTCGTCCATGTTCTATTTGCCCTTCTTCATTTTTGAGCACCATTGGCAGTCGCAAGTTTACCATCCAACAAAATTTGCCAGTTTCCTCCAATACATGACGCACCCTAACCACGAACGACCACTGTCGAGGAAGTGAACTAATCTGTTTCTAACAAAAAAAATCGAATACATTTAAACGCCAACTGTTGGGCGGTAATTGAATGAATTCTATATTGGTCTTGACCCATCCAGAAAGTGCATAACTTTGAAAAAAAAATATTTAATGAGTTCGAACCGCTTTCTACTACCAACCTCAAGTGAGAAGATATGCTAACATTCAACCGTGAAAAATATGATTGCTGCGAATACATTTTGGAAGTGACAGTGCAAAGCGTTTTGCACACATTTATGTGCGCAGGAGACCAAGAACAAGGCTCGCAGTTTTTACTTTTGTTCCAACTCGTTAGGCGGGATAGGTAAACCTTTTGACAGGTTAAACGAAATTCACCGGAAAGCTAGCTCAGTAGACCAGCTTTTCTCCGCCTAGTGAATTACTAGTTGGCCAGCAGTGAGATAAACCCATTCACATTTGGACGGGGGACGGGATATGAAGTTGTTGGTAAAATCAACACGTGGTCTGCTTTTTTGGGCGTTCAACATGAGCTTCCTATCAGGTGGCCTCAGCTGCATTTCAAATTGAGCTATCATTTTCCAAACAGTAGCGCGAGAGAAAAACGGCTAATCTGCCTGAATTATCCTCCATATTGGTTTTATACAACTCTTCTCCGCTGCAATCGAATTCAACTATCGTCCTGTTTCGATGTGATCGGTTTTATCTCTCTTAGGATAGGTTTTAATAGAGAAACTCCGTTGATTGTGCTAAATATGGCCCGATGTTCACATCGAAGTACTTGCATTAGTCAAGAAGTGAATCATCGGATTTATGCGTATATCGATTAAGTTGCCTCTCGGCTTCAATTATATACCATGTGTCATCCGGTTTGGTGACACCACAGGACGCCTATTCAACGAGCCGCAAACTTCAACGTCAGCGTTCAAGGGTAAACTTTTATGTTTCTTACAATATATTTGCAGTTCTTTCCGTGCTAGGGATAATGCGTGAGTGATTTGCAGTCACATAATCTATCAGTTTAGTTAAGCGGAATATTATCATTAATTGGGTTGTTTACCGTGCACTCGATGAAAAAATAAACAACTAAGAATAGGTGTTTTCAAATTAATACAAACTCTCATGAAGCAAGAATCATCCATTAAAAAGAATGAATTTCCATAATGCTTTGCATAAAATATTTTTTCAAACCTGATCAATATCTTTCGAACTACTACAAATTTGATCACGACAATCAAGGTCACGCAAAGTCAAACGATGATAGAAGAGACCTAACAACATAGAAGTGGGATATAAAATCAGTAATACATACACTTTGCCCATAGTCATCAGTAAAATGTACGATACTCAAAACCGAAATGTATTTCAAAAATGAGAGTGATGTTGCACGAATTTCTGTGTTTTCCCAGGCAGGTTTGTATGGAACTCTTAACCGTTCACACATTATTACTCAACTTCTCTGTAGTCACTGGGAAGTTTCGGATTATATTTATTCCCCTCTGAACGAGTATGGTTTATCTACGACTAGTTTGAGGTCAGCGCTATCTGGCAACGACCTTCGGCGAGCGATATTCAAATTGCTTGACGGAATATACCAGGTCGGAAGAATGGGCAAGTGGATAGGTCTGGGTACTGAAGACAAAGAATTGAATGGAGGTTGGGATGTATGAGCAGAATGCCACTTATTCTGACTATATATACGTATATATGTATAATTATATATATGTATAAATACATTATATCAAAACACTATATCAGACAAATTGGAAGAAGCCTGCAAAAAAAATCTGCGAAAACCAATCAGTAGTATGGAGACATGACACAATATATTGCAGTTCCCTTAAAGAAGATCAAGAACAGAACCAGATGAACTTCGTTCAGTGAACATTAACGAGCAAGCCCGGTCGAAATACGCCAGAAAACTCCTAGAAACTTCCATCCGTCAATTATTTCCATAAACCAGAACATCCAACGGGATAAAATGTACACGTAAAAAAAACAAAAGACAGATCAGGAAACAACCAAGGTCAACCGTACACCGAGAACGGAACGAAATACAAAGGAGGAGGGAGCGCAAACCACTTCGCCTAACAACAACGAAGGACGTCATAATGATATCCTCCAGGCATTCACATAATACTTATGATGAAATATTCTACCAAGACCATCAGGTCACGTTTGTTCCGGTTAGAAGCATCTAACCCACTTACAGAACATCGAAGGATAGCATTGATTCTTCTTTGGACTGGCTCTGTAAGAGCTGTCTATCCAATGGTTACCCGGTGTAGCAAACAAGGCGATTGTGACGAAAATACACTTCCTGGGTACAAGTATATGAATGAAGTGACAAAAGATTACCGGATACTCATGCCTGACGAGCGGGAAGAACCGCCAAACCGCTCGCATGCTTGCGGAGAAATTTTGTCCTGCGATTCACATACTACTCGTTATGAAATATTCTACCAAGATTATTAGGTCACGTTTGTTCCGGTTAGTAGCATCTAACCCTTGTGACCTTGTAACCTTGTGAGTTACCGCGTGGTTTGATCTTTCGAACTACTCTGTTTTCTACGATTTTATTTGCGTTCAGTCGTGAAATAACCTTAGTTATTTCACAAACTTACAGGATCTTGGTATTTACTACGGTCTACTTTTATTCGGAAAACTTAACTCTCCGACTATTGTGTTTTTACAATAGTGTGTTTATCGTTTTCGTGTGTTCCATTGGTGTGATTCTATCTGTCATGTAATTTGTTACCGATAATCTTGGAATTTTGTATCGCATACTCTTTCCTATTCGAGAAGGAATCAATGGTATAATGGCTGGCC